>CABHPQ010176787.1:0-26057 GCA_902168405.1 Peromyscus aztecus
GAGAGAGAGAGAGAGAGAGAGAGAGAGAGAGAGAGAGAGAGAGAGAGCATGTGCTTATGAAAGTGTGTGTGGTTGTGTGCACCCATGTGTGCACACATGAAGACAAAAGGTCAATGCTGTGTGTCTTCCTCTATCATGTTCTACCTTAGTTTTTGAGGCAAGGACTCTCGCTGAGTCTGGATCTGATTGTTTTGCCTAGATCAGCTGGCCAGTGAGTTTAGAGATCTGCTGGTCTCTCCCTCCAAGTTCTAGAGTTACAGAGAAGTACAACCACATACGGCTTTGCTGTGAATGCTGGGGAGTCAGCTCTGGTCCTCTGCTTCTGCAGCTGCCTCCCCAGCTGCTAAGTGGGAGTTCTGTATGCAAACCACACAGTCTACTATGAGGGCGTCACAAATATCAGTATTGTGGGAGCCCAGTTATCAGCATCTGTGTACAAGATGGGGAAGGACCCATGGAAAAGTGCAATGATCAGAACCAGCTCTGAACGTCAAAGCCTGACTTCTCTGAAGATTGCATGAGTAGTGAGAGGTCATATAGGTTCTTATAGCTGGAGCCTGAATGACCCAGACACTAGTGCTGAGCCGAGTCTACGGCCAAGGTCACTGGTCCATGCTAGCACTTATGGGAGGGAACTCAGGGCTAAGGCAATGGTTCCAGAATTTACTGCATATTGGAATCTCTTGAGGATCATTTAAAAAATATGGATGTCTGGCTCTCACCATTAGACACTCTGGTACACTTGAGGTGTGAACTAAGATTGTGACTTCTTTTTTAAGGCTCCCAGGTGATTTCCTTGTACGGCAATGTTAGTCAACCACTAAAATCAAGTTCCAAATCTGATCAGCAGCAGGAGCACAAGGTCCCCATAGAGGAGTCCAACTTGAATCATTAAGAAGGTCGTCACTTTCTTCAAGGGCATATGGAGTTGCAGACTTAACAAAAGAACGACATAGAAGCATTTGCCTTGGCCTCTCTGGGTAGCATGGGGCGGGAGGATCATTCTTGCCTCTTTTCCTAGTGCTCCTGAGGTCTTAATTCCCAAATAAATAACCTTGGAGGCCATGCTTCCTGGAGAAAATGCTTCAATAAATATCGTGCAGAGAGAATTGCATGAGATGAATTATGCATTTATGTTTGTCTGCAAAGAAAGGTGATTACTGGGTTCCTCTGGGATGAGGCAGTTGTCTTTTCTTCTAGGATGTTCTACAAAGTTCTTGGGGAGAGTAGGAAATTCACAAGAGGGTGGGGCTTGTTGGCTGGCTGGGGTGAGGTGGGGTGAACTGGAGCTTTCCGGACAAAGAAGCAGAGGTGTTGGCAACTATCCGCTGAGTTGGCGCCTAGTGACTTTTCTTTCTGCTGTGACCCGACAGTTATTCCACTGCTTAGGTGCAGCTTCCCCTTGACTGAGAGCACAAAGCCTTAGTCTCTGCGCTCTTCTCTTGGGAGGCTTTTCAGAGTTAGGCAGTGTGGTGGGAAGCTGAGCTCAGCTCTGAGACCATCGGCAGCTTCCAGAAGCCCAAGGTGTGTGTGGGGGGGGGGGGGGGGAGTGGAATGCGGGTCTTAGAGCTAGTACTGTGAGCACGAATTGAGGTTCATGATGTAGAGGACACAGGGACCGGGGCCAGGAGCCCGGGTCAGGTACGTGGGTGAGTGTGTGTTTCCTGGGAGTATCAGAAGGTGGCTGATGGGAAGTGGAATAAGAGGCAGCCACACGAGGAAAAAGAGCCTTCACGCAGCTCTGCATAGCATCCCTTACCAAAAGCCCTGATCTGGGCCCTGCTTCACACAGCCTGTGATGCTCTGCCACTTCTCCAGGCCCTCTACCTGATGCAGAGGGGGCTGGCCCTTCTCTTCCAGGGATCAGTACCTGTTTCTCCTCCTAAGCATCACCTCTCCAAACCTCAGTTTCTTCAGCTATAAAATGAGAATAATGATACAATAAATAATAATAAACAATGACAGTGCCCCTTCCTGTGACTGCTGGACAGATGCACCCAAAGAACAACGAGCTTTCAGTGCTGGCCCACACACGCCTCCACAGCGCCGTGCTGCGGGTATGGTGCTGGCCTCCCAGCAGCACTCGGGAGGCTGAGGCAGGAAGGTCAGGAGTTGGGCCCTTGATGAGCAGGGCCACTAACTTTGCCAATATAAGCCTGAGCTACATAGTGAGTTACTGGCTAGATGAATCTATGTAGTGAGACCCTATCTTAGGAGAAAAAAAGAAAAAAAAAAAAAACGGCAAAAGGAAACAAAATGTGCACCACCCACCGTGGTTCTTGACTCCGCTCCATGTTAGGAACACTTTGGTTTTGGACTACTAATGGATGATGTAATGGAATAGAGGTGATTTTCCCAGGGACCTTGGGGTTAGGATGGACAAGAACGAACTCTCTGAGCAGTCCCAGGCAATCAGAAGAGGAAGACAGAAGGGAGAGTAAACTCGGGGCGGGGAGAGGGGGGCCAGGAGTGGAGGAGACGGTGGCTTTGTGCAAAGACGCCCCCTCCCTGGATCCAGAGCAAGGGAGTTCCCACACACCTGCTGGGGGCGTGATGAGAATCTCCCTGTGTGTGAAAGGAGAAAATTTAGCTCCGTGCAATGAGTCTTTATGTTTCAAATTGAGCCGCGGCTCCAAGCTGCAGACATGGTTCCTGTTCCCACAAAGCACAGAATGGTCCACAGGGGTGGGACCAGCCTTGAAAAAGCTAGACAAGCCATTGAAAGCGGAGCGTGAGAAGTGGGGGGGTGGGCACACAGGTGGGATCCAGAAGAAGGGTTTCTGCCACTGGGAGAACAGACCTTCTCTCTAAGGCCACGCCCACCCATCCTTTAGCAGGCCGTTTCACGGAAGCCTGGGGTACAAGAGCAGTTGGCCAACATCCTTCTAGGAAGGTTTAGACCCTGGGCAAGAGCCTTGCTTTTTCTGTGACCTTGTTACAGTTGGGGGTTGGGGTGGGGTAAGCAAATCTCTTGTGGATGGGCATTGATACAGATGTGGTTACCATAGTAACCACCATTAGTAACTTCCTTCCAACCATGAACACAAGGGAGGGGGGCTGAGAGGGAGCTGGGGACCTTCCTGAGCCTACTTTTGCTTCCATATTTCACCGCCGTGTACCCCAAAGCTAAGGACAGAAAACATTTCATTATCATTAATCTGACCACAGAGGATTGGAAATTCTTGACTGAAGGAGGCTGTACCCCAGAAAGGTTTATTTGTTCCTCCTTGAGGTTTGGATGTACAGATTTTCTGAGGTGAGCAGGCAAAAGGTGCCCAAGGAGGAGGAGGGACTGTACCACTGCCTTCATGGCTGTCCCTTGCTCTAGAACAAGTCAATTCCTCCGTACCTCAGTTTCTCTCACGGGTGGGCAAAACCGCTCAAACCCTTTCTGCTCTACAGATGCATCACAAGAGCCATACCAGGTAAGGTTTTGGAAACATTCTGGAGGACGGAACATCTCCTATAAACGGAAGGCATCATTTCTCATCTCTTCACCTCCTCAGCCCTAAGGGTTTCTGACAACTCAACTCCTGCTCTCTAGAGTGCTGGTTCTCACCCGGAAGCTTGGGAAGCTTTGACAACAGCGCCATTGCCTTGCTCTACACCAGGGTTTCTGATTTACTTGATGGGGTGCGGGTGTCTTCCAAGCTCCCAAGGCTGGCAGCACACCTCAGACACGGCGGTGTATAGCCATGACCTGGGGATCTTGTTAAAGTGAAAAGTTGAGTTTGGTAACTTTAGAGTACCACGGAAGAGTTGGCTGTTCCTGCGTGGAATGTGGCCTGGTGGTAACCCGGGAGCTGGTTAGAAATGCAGAATCCTAGCAGCATCCAGCTCAGTGGTAGAGTGCTTACAAAGCCTATGTGAGATATTAGGTTTAATTCCTAAGTCCCACCCCCAAAAGGGGCAGAATCATAGGCCCTTCCCTCAATTTTCTGAGTCCCTCGCTGGGTGTGGTGCCCATGGATCTGTTTACCCGTGCCTCAGGTGTTCTCTGATTTCATGCAGTTAAGTGTGCCCAGGAGGCTTGTCAGTTAGGTTGCATGGCAGGCCCTGGACATTTCCAAAGGCCTCTTCCACTTCCTGCCTTGCTGGCTTAGGCTGCTGCCACGCAAACTGACAGGTGTGATTAATCCCACCTTGGAAAAGAGGACTTACTGATGGGGGTTTCCATCACGTGGCTAACAGAGGTCACAATTTCCTTCTGCTCATCCTAGGGATAAGGTCTGTCCTTAGCTGTACCTGCCTGGATTTCTCTATCCATCACACATATGCATACTCCCCACACCTCTCCTAGTGGCTTCTGGGGGAGGGGATGCCCCAGATCTGCAGCTCCTGGAAGAATGCGTGGGTACTCCCATTTTAATCTGCTCCTGGCCTGGGCTACTTTGGAACGGGACTCAGGAGCGAGGATGGGTCCCCTGAACCTGTGGACAGCTGGCAGCCTGACGCTGGGCTGAGTCCCAGGACATGCGGAGGCCAGAAGGAAGGCGCAGATTGAGCAAGAGGTAAGGCTGCCGAGAGCCAGAGGGGAGGGGAGAAGGCCAGAGCCTGGGGCTCCAGATGGGGCTGGCTGGGCACAGGAGGGCGTCTGATGCAATCCGCTAGGAGGCATGCCAGCCGGCCCAGTGCTGCAGAGGTGCTGTTCTTGAAGAGTCTAGCGCCCGCTCTATTAATTCTGGTTCTGTGGGAATTGAGGAAGATTTCCCTGAGGGGTCTCCTGAGCCCCAGCAACCTCCCCAAGGGCCTTAGCTAGTAAAAGTACCTATGCCTGGAGTGGGAATAAGCAAGATGAAACAAGGGAGGAACACAGAGCCCCTGGGTTGGTGGCTGCCTGGGCAAGGCCAGCTGAAGTATCTCGTTGGTGCGAACACATCACCTCAGCCGTGCTCCTTAGCTGCCTCTCTGGGGAGCCCCAGCTCTTCACAGACCCAGCTTCCCTACTCCTGGCTGGTGCAATCCCAGTCCAGGAGGCAAGGTGATGGCTACCCAGAGGATATGTGGCTCAGAGCTGATAGACTGTGTACGCTCCACACCAAAGGAACCGTTAGGGAAACAATTAGGGTGATGGTGAAAGGGACTAGGGGACCAGGCAGTCCATAGGAGCTGCCCCAACCGAGGCAAGAGGCGTTCCCAATAAGCCTTTAATGCTGATATATCACTGCCAAAATGTCTACAGGGCTTCACTACAGTAGAACAAAGCCATCTTTAAACATCTTACAACGCCTTGGTCCCCAGATCTCGATCCCACTGACAGTGACGAACTGAGACCCAATGTGTGTGTGTTGCTGAGGCCAGAGGTCAACCTTGGGTATCATTCCTCAGGTGTCACCCATATTTTTGTTGTTGTTGTTTGTTTTGTGGTTTTTATTTTAGATAGGGTCTCTTGCTGACCTGAAGCTGGTTGGGGAGCTCCGGTCCCATCTTTCTATCACCACCTTGTGGTTACGAGTGTGTACCACCATTCTGATTTTTTTTTTTAAATGTGGTTTCTGAGGATCAAACTCAGGTCTTCCTGCTTGCAAGGCCAGCACTTTATCATGAAGTCGTCTCCACAGCCCCTCCCCCTGTGGTGTCTAGGGGTCTGTGATGAGCTTATGAACAGCAGTTCTGTTGAGTCGTAGATGTAGTAGTCAGCATGTCAATGCTTCACGTCTACTGTGCATCTCGTACCTTGTTTTCACAAGCCTTCCTGTTTAATGTCCCTAGAGTTGTCATTTAGTGTGTGTGTGCGTGTGCGTGTGCGTGTGCGTGTGCGTGTGCGTGTGCGTGTGCGTGTGTGTGTGTGTGTGTGTGATGCTGGGATGGAATCCTACACCCTCAGCTTCTCTCTTTCCCCATGCTGTTTCTCAGGCCTCTCCAGTCTCTGGCAGGACACACTGTTCAAGTCCCCCCACCTCACACTAGAAAGGAGCCGGCAGTGTGGGGGGCTCTGGGAGGGTCTGCCGAGGCACCTGGTTCTGGCTCCTCAGTGGTGTGCGGGTTTGCAGGACACTTCTGTTAGAACCACTGGGTTTAGGAGGGAAAGAAGAGCCCGGCGGAGCCCCCCTCAGTACTGCACGGTCCTTTTTATTGTAAACTTTCAAAGTCCTCAGTGTAGGGGACTGCTGAGTCCCACACAGATAAGGAACGAGACTCAGTCCTTGGGGAAGGCTTTGTGAAGCTAGCTCACCAAGGCTACTTGAGAGTGGACAAAGCCCAGGAAACTCCCAATAGGTCTCCGTATCTGTAGCTAGGTGTACATTCTTCAGGGGTAGAAAATGTCCGTACGATTATTTCCTTCTTACATAGTAAAATCAGCTTATCTTTGTGTTTTACTATAGTCCTAAAAGCAGCACCTTTGGGGGGGTGCTTTCCCGTGTTTGCACAGACTCAGTCTCACTTGGATGGCTGTGTACTATTTGACAGTGGAGCTGAATATAATCCACGGTGGGGTGGGGGTTAGTTTCAAATAACTCCTTTAATAGGCTCTCTTGTTTGTGTACCTTTCTACCCATGTACTATACTATTTAGGTTACATAGATCCTATATTATACGTAGGACATAATATATATCCTATGTATTATATAGGATAGAGGCTTGGACCAAGTGGTGCCTCTCTTGGTCCACGGATGTCGTCTTGCTCCTGGGAGAGTACTCCTCTTTCTCCTCTGCATTCTGATTGCTTCTAGAAGGTTGGCAAGAGCCCCTCTATTTCTCTCCTGAGCCACAACTTGGCTCCACACAGGTTATCAGTGCACTAGGAGCCTGGTAGCGTCTGTCAGAACTACACAGAGAGGGTATGTACACTCTGGCTTGGGCATCCATCCCTCAATCACCTGGTTCTCACTCCCCCCCCATCTATCTATCTATCTATCTATCTATCTATCTATCTATCTATCTATCTATCTATCTATCTATCTCTCCCTCCCCTCCCCCCTCCCCTTTCTTTCTTTTTTTTTGTTTTTTTGTTTTTTTGAGACAGAGTTTCTCTGTGTAGCTTTGCGCCTTTCCTGAATCTCGCTCTGTAGACCAGACTGGCCTCGAACTCACAAAGATCCACCTGCCTCTGCCTCCCAAGTGCTGGAATTAAAAGCGTGTGCCACCACCTCCCGGCTTCCCCTTTCTTACTGACTTACTGTTGATTGAACCTAGAGCCTGGTGCATGCTAGATAAACAGTACACCTCTGAACCTCATTCCCATCTCTTTTAACTTTTTATTTTGAGACAGAGTCTCACCAAGTTGCCCAGGCTGGCCTGAAACTCATCCTATAACCCAGGCAGTCTTTGAATCTGCACTCTTCATCCTGAGCAGCTGGGTATAGGCCTGTGCTTCCAGGCTTCACGGTCACTTGGATCTTATAGAGGCAAAGAATTGCTGACAAAGTGGCCAGGAAGCAACAGAGTGGAGAGTTCAGACACTGTGTCTCTCGGAGTGTGGAGGTGACATGTAGAGAAGAAGCCCCAGAGCCTGCAAAGGCATAAGGTAGCTTGGCTGCCCCCTCACTGATGCCCGATACTGCATTAGAGAGACTGGTGGCTCCCTTGGTGGCCAATGAGGGAGGGTTGGGGTTGTAGAGGTGACTAGAAGAAATCCCTGGCCCCTTCCTGTCCAGCTCCCCACTCCCCAAATGCTTGCTCTTCCCCTCCCCACCACTAGTGACCTCTTTGAAAACACTTTTTGGATGAAGGAACTAGGTAGTGCCTCTTCTTTCTGACTTGAGAGGGGCTGAGTAAGGGTCCCCCACTCCCAGTCCCCTCCTCTAGCCCTGCTCTCGTTGGGTCAAGGTCTTTTCTAAAGCCTCCCTTGTTTACAAGAGTCTGGGATGGTAGGGAGATGGCTCCTCTCCCTGGTGCCTGTCATTAACTGGGCCCCAGTGAGCTCACTCCAGGGACCCTGTGAGCTGTGGAGAGTCTCCCAGGGGTCTTTAAGGTACTGAGTAGCAAACCTCGTGCAAAGGATCCTTAAGTTGCAAACAGAAGCCAGGGCAGGTAAGAGAGAGGAAGGTTCAATCAGGGCCAGAGCAGCTCAGGTGATGAGGTTTTGGGCTCACCTGAAACCTTGGGGTGTTCAAGGTACAAAAAAAGGCAGCCCCAAACTTACTTCTAGATTCCTCAGTGGAATTCCAGCTTGTCCACATACGCACTTTGCGAGTCACATCACTTTCATTTCTGGTCCCGCTTGGGACTTTCTTGAGGAGGTGTGTGGATGTGTCCAAGGGTCACAAAAGAATTGCCCACCACCTCCAAAGCTGGGCTGAGGACCTTTTGTGGGATAGTACTACACTGTAGAAAAATCCCCTCTTCCTAGCCCAGGAGGAGTCCCCTTGAATGGGGACATGAGCCCCAGGTGAAACCAGCATCACCAAGCAAGTCTCACGTCAGCCTCCTCATCTGCACAAGGGGACTCTGCCCAGAAGCATCTCAGAGTGGGACTCCAAAGGGCTCAACCATTTTTAAATAAGTGCAGTGTCTCAGAACAGATCTTAATATAAGGTTTTCATGATGATTGAGAGGGCTACTGGTTGTCCCCAGGGAAAAGTGGACTTGGAGTCGGCTGTTTATAGCTGACTCATCTAGCTCCTGGCCAGTGGCATAACCTTGACAGCTTGGTAACTTTCCTTGACTCATGCAAGTCTCTGGTGCAGATGCACTGGCCAAAGCATGTCCCATGCAACGCAGTGCCGACAGGCTGCAAGGTTGTTTCTTGGAGCCCTTTCCATCCTGGGCGGTGGGAGCAGGGAAGTGAAAGGCAGCCCCTTCTTGGCCCCATTTTTCAGATTGAGCAACTGAGCCACCGCCTTCAGTAATCCTCAGGCTGATGACTGCCTTACCCCAGGAATACAGATACCTAGTCGATTGAGCAACTGAGCCACCGCCTTCAGTAATCCTCAGGCTGATGACTGCCTTACCCCAGGAATACAGATACCTAGTCCTCAGCTTTCTCAGTTGCCTCCAGGTAGAGGAAACCTCACCTATTGGCAGCCTCAGACATTAACCCTTTCTTTGCCACAGCGCTGGGAGCAGAGGATCTCTGTGCACCCACCTTCATACCCTGCCAAGGGGATTCAGAGAGGAGGGAGGGAATTCAGGGAGTTGGAGTTGCCAACTGATAAGACTGTTTCCCACCCTGTCTCTCTCTGTCTCAGAATAAACGTCCCTAGCCACTACCCTGCCAACAGGTCTGAGATGTTAGTGTGTTCTGGGTGCCCACCTCAATCAGGGCATGGGAGGGTGAATTGAAATGGGTTTTTTCCTCTTTTTTTTTTTTTTTTTTTTGAGTGAAAGAAAAGTCTCCAGTAATATCAGAAACTGAGAGTGAGGGCAGGGGAGAGACGAGGGGCTGGGGTGGTGATGTGTGCTCTTTGTATACACTTGGAATCTCAGGTGTGGGAGCCATCTCCAAAGCCATTCACCCGGACCTCAATTTTTGGGTTGGTCTTGTGAAGACCACGTAGAGCAAAGTGTTGGTTTAAGATAATCACCCCCATCCACAGACAGTCACTCAAGTCTCTACCACCAGGCAGCAGGCTGGGGGCTAGCACCAGGAGCCTCCCTACCACACCCACTGCTCTGTAGTTGGGAAACCCACATACTGGTGGGGTTGGAAAATGGGTAAAGACATCCCGGGTTTGTTAAGAGCCCCAAATCCATTCTCTACTCCTGCTCTTGGCCAACCAGGCCCCCAGCTTCAGAGGAGGCTCCTGAGTTTCCCTTCAGGGTGCCCAGCTTTCTCCATCGTCCGTACTGACGATGAGGGTAAGGATCAAGAGGGGAGAAATAAGTGGGTTTTGGAGACCTGTGGCTACAGGGCTGGAGGCAGAGAGATAGCTTGAAAGGAAAGGTGGGGAAGGAGGCAGGGGAATCATGGGGAGCCCCCCCCTTTTTTTTTTTGCCCAGGCCTCCTCTCGGGGAAAGCTCGGACTTGGGCCCTGGGCACCCTGCATTGGGAAAACTTACTGATAGTTGTCAACCAGGGCAGCCGGGCGTTTCCCAAACTCAAGACCCCAGCAGGCTCTGCCACCAGAACAAACCTCTTGGTGGGCAAAGCATACCTGTCCACATTAAGCAATGCCCCTGACCCCTTTGCCAACCTCAGGTCCCCAGGAGGGTCAACGGACCCAGAAGTTGGGAGATTTACTGACCGTCTGCATCAAAGTGCTTCCAGATTTCCAGGAACTGGGATGCTGTCAGCTCGGCCAGGTGCAGGTAAGGGGGCTGCTGCTGCGGGCCAGCCATGGCGAGCCGCTCCTGGAGATCTTAAGCCGCTCAGCGTTGTCACCCGGTGCAGCTAGGCTCTGGTTCTCGCTCTGGGGCTGCGCGCCACGCCGCCTTTATAAGGCGGCCGGGAGCTGCACCGCATCGGGCCGCCGGCAGGGGGCGCGAACACTCAGGGAATCGCGCAGGGCGCGGCGCTGCACGGGCGGGGGCTGGGGCTCCTCTGCTAGGGTTCCTGGGGACCCCCCCCCCCCCGAGTCTTCAACGAGATTTCTGGGTGCCTGTCGGGAACACCACAGGCTTTTCGGTGGAAATGGGAGAGGCTGCTCCTGCCTTCCTTTCTCTCTGTCCGTCTTGAGGACATCCTGTTACTAGCCGCAGCAGTAATATTACTAAAGGAGCAAAGCTAAGATTTGAACCCAGAACTCTTTTCACGCCCTCTTACTCCCTCAAGGTGGGGGGGCGGGGGAGGGCAGAATTGCAGGAAAGAGTTTTCAAGGTTTTTACTGTAGTTGAGCAGCTGGGATCTGCAAGGTGCAGGGAGGATTCAGATGAGATTGGAGGAGATACTCCCCTGTGGGGTACCTCGCTTTTCCTTTCCTGTATCTGCCACAGCCTGGGCTTGCTCTCGGGACTTTTAGACCTTTGTCCAGGGAGTGGCAGACTGGAGCCTACAGTTCCAGATGTGAACCACACCCACCGAGGGTCATGGTAGTAGGGATCGTCTACGGCAGCAGGTAGAGAACATTAAACTCTGACCCAGGGATGCTTTGAGCTTCTCTTGGATAAGAACGCAACCCCCCCCCCCCACCTCTGCGCCCCGACAGCAAGCACACCTCCGTTCCGAGTCAGCCTCCGAAGGTCTTGGCCCTGTAGTGTGTGCTAGCCTCAGGGATGCCTTACCCCTAGAGTGACAGCAGCACCCGCCCCTAAAAAGAAGGACAGAGACATGAATTGGTGCTCATTAACATGTGCTAATGAGTGTTAGCTGAGCTGCCTTCGAAGGGAAAGCAAAAGAGGAGGTGAGAATCAAAAGCAGGTCGCTAGAGGAGGGGAGAAGCTGGGGGCGGGGCAGAGAGGAGCAGGCTGACTCCTGGGGCCAGGTGGGGCAGCCCTCAGCTGACCTCAAAGCGCAACATAGAGCCCGAGTTCCAAAACTGCTCATGTGTTGCCCAAGCCCAATGTATTGGAGGTTATTTACGAGAACCGACTAGGGAAGAAGAGGCAGAAAAAGCTAGCCTTGAGCTGCCAGGGCTCAGAAATGACCAAGCTTGAGGCCCTTTGCCTGAGTCTTGCCTATGAAAAGGAAAGAACGCTCAGTCCTAAAGAACAGTTGCTCTAGAATCAAGCTCCCCAAGTCCGCTTCCTAAAACAACAGACAAGTAATCAAATAAAACAAAGCAAAAAACCAACAACCCCTCTGCAACCTTGTTTGGATTACACAGCCTCTTTGTGCCTCAGCTTTTCTAGTCTGTAAAATGGGGGAGTATGGGTATCTTAGAATTGTTCTGAGGGTTAAACAAGTGTGTGTTCCTGTCCTTCGTGCATGCAGCCAGCTTTCTGACACTGTGACAGAACACCCGAGAAATTCAAGTTCAGAGAATTGGCCAGCTGTCTGACACTGTGACAGAACACCCGAGAAAGTCAAGTTAGAGGAGAAAAGATTTGTTTTGACTCGTGGTTTCGGAGGTTTTAGTCTGTGGACATTTTGGTTCATTGCTCAGGGGTGGTGGTGAGACAGAATGTCATCGTGGGAGCCTGGCTAGGAAGTGAGACTGAAAGGAGAGAGGGGAGAGAGAAAGAGGGAGGGGGAGAGACGAAAGAAGGGGAGCCTAGCTGAGACAAGACACAGCTTGTCTTGTCCTCCCACTGACACCCTGGTGACTTGCTGCCTCCCAAATAGTCCCACCTACCTACAGTTTCTACCACCTCCCAGTAATCATTTATTAAACCATCAATGGAGTAACCCATCAATGACGTCAGAGCTCTGCCACCCATTCGCTTCCCCTTCCCCAAATCCCACCTCTGAACACCACTGAATTGGAAGCCAGGCCCATAACACAAAGGCCTTTGGAGAACATTCCAGATCAAAGGCTTAACTTCCTGCATCCCCCAGTGAAGTTGCTACCGGCTCCTGGGAGGGTGAATGTCAAAGTGAGGTCCAGGGGTAAATGAGGCAGATGCTGTTTCCAGAATAGCAGCCTTTGACTCCGGTGCACCCAAGGTGCTAGGCTCAGTCTTCCCGGCTCTGGCACCTGCCACCGGAGTCCTTGCTTTGAGTTCCCTCCTGGCCCCTTCCAGCTCCGGTCTGCAGCAGCAGCAGCTGTTTGCTGGCTCTGTAAACACCCAAGGCAGTGCCTGGCTCCTCTCACAACATCAAGGTAAGGACCACAAACGATGTATTCAAGGGTTTGCCACCAAGAATCCTGTGTGTGGTTGGGGATAAATGGAAAAGTGGATACTGATAACCACATGGGCTAAGAGGAACTTTTCATCACATTCTGAAAGACTAGCCCTAGCCCACACCTGGCAACCCAGGAGTCAGACTCCTCCTGCCTGCTTGGCATGTCCAGAATGCCCTCTCTCTCCACCCGAGGCCACTCACTTTCTTTTCTGGCAAACCTCTCCAGATCCTGGGGCTGCTGTGGGAAGGGGCACTGTGAGGCTGCGTGGTCCCAGACAGATCGAAGTGAGCAGACTTTGGGAGTCTGGGGTCCATGTGAAGACACAGTGTGCTGTTTTCAGACTTGGTGCTGCGTGGAGGCCCGGGGGCAGCCTAGACTGCCTTGCCCAGCATCAGAAGGTGAAGCAAGGTCAAAGCAAGGGAGAGCCAACGACAGAAACGGTGCTTTTCCTGCTGAAACACCTAAGTATTTTCCAGTGTCTGAGATCCTGTTCCTCCAGGACTTCTGTTTGAGTTGTATAACAGCTATGATGATAAAGACGGCGGCGGCGGCGGTGGCAGCGGTGGATGCTGGTGTCTGTATATGCCTTCACCGGTGGTTTTAATGTGTCATACTCTGTTGGCTCACACAGCTGCTTTCTCAGATGTTCTGTTAAGATTTGGACCCATCTTCAAGAGAAGGAAACCAAGGCTCAGAGGGAACCACACTTAAGCAGGGCCTAGCAGGGTCGAGTATTGAGGTCACTTTGGCTCATTCGGGTACCAGGGTCCTTGTATATCAAATGCCATGTTCCGGGGGAAATATCTAGAAAGTACTCTGTAGACCCAGGCCACCAGTGCCATGTACAGTGTCTCCCAGTGTCCACCAGTCCTCCAGTGACTGGGTCCTTTCTTCTCCAAAAGGGACAGATCAGGCCTTACTTTCTGCATCCCTCCTGCCACATCCCACTGACTGTCCCCTCTGAGGGCTGTCACTGACACAAGGACATGGTAAGCAGATTTTCCCCCCATGAGCCCTCTGTCCCAGGTCCCCAGGAAATGAAGAATGTGGCTGTGAGATGCCAGAGATGGGATGGCAAACACCTTGCAACCCGTAGTGGGCCGCAGTAATTGGCAGAGCTCCTCAGAGCACCTGGTGTTATTCTGGAGCACTTCAAAGAAAACCCAGGAGCGCGTCCTGGTTCCGCCCTCTCCCTGCAAATGCTTCTCTCAGACACTGCCTCTTTGGTCTTTATAATGGTCAGGCCTGGCTACCAGGGTGCCAGAGAGCTGGCCTTGCTTCCCAGAAAGAAGGATGAAAGGGATACAGGAGCCCAGCAGTTTCCATGGAAACAGCTCGAGGTGGAGATGAGAATAGAGTCCAGAGAAACCCAGAGGTGGGAACAGGACTTTTGAGTAACCCAGTCTAAAGCTTGGGATCTTTGGACAAAAAACATCTCCCCGTGTGCAAGGGACTGGGTCAGAGGACAGTGACAAGTAGCAGAAGAGCAGCAATAGGGTGGGGTCGGTGACTATTAGGTGGCCTCTGCTGTAAAAGGCAGGCACACAGGGGTCAGGAGCTCAGGGCCCTGAATTTCACAGGCCATTTTTGACTCCTGGATACCGGAGTAGTATGGTCAGGTGCTAGCTGTGTGACCCCGAGTAAGGTGGCCACACTCTCTGAGCTCTGATTTCCTTGTTAATAAAATGAAGATTGCCCTGGTAAGTGCCTTGGAAGGCTTTATGAGTTTTAGGGGTGGTAACGTGTGGGACGAACATCGCAGGACCAGGATCATAAAAGCAGATGTTATTGAGAGTGGGAAAACTGAATCAAGCAATGGGGAGCTTTATCTAAACAGCACATTTATCTCCACCAGTCCAAGACACTGCTTTGGAGATCACGGGCAAGGTATCAATCCCAAAATGGGAAGAGCTGCCAGAACTACCTCCCAGAGTGCAGGTTGGCATGAAGTTGTGAGGTCTGGAATTGCTGCAGCCACCTTGAAGACTCTAGAGTGGCCAGAGATGAGAGAGGACAAAAAGTAGAGACTGGGGATCAAGCCATCCTTACAAAAGACAGGATTGAGGCACCAAAAAACATGGGGTCACAGACAACATCATTCGAGCTGCTGGATCAAGCTGAGCCTGAAGAACATTAGGACCTTTTAGTTACCTGAGTCGATATATACCTAGCAACGAAGTCCTCTCATGGCAGCTTTCTTTCTTCCTTTTCTTTTTTAACACAACCCCAAAAGGCCCAGGTGATCTAGGAAGAGAACATCTGTCTTCAGGGAGCTGGAATTGGGGGACATTTAGGAACCAAAGCCTCTCTCTCTCCTTTCTCTTAGAGCCCCCGGCAGGGTCACACATCACAGGTCCTCCTCTGACTCTACTTTTCCCTCAAATGAGGAGCACCTGTTCTTATAAACAGTCACCAGCCTCAAAACCCATAGAATCCATTTTCCCAGAAGATGGGGACTCTTGGTTTCCTTAGTCCAAATTCCTCAGGGATGAGTTGGATTGGTTGAGCTGGCATTTTTATGGGAACCATTCCCACGCCAAACAGCTCAACAGGCAGTGGGACATGCTCGCTGGAAACGCAGGTCAAACTACTCTGATGCATTAAGGCCAAGTATAAAAAGCAGGGGTGCTGAAATAGGGGTTGGCTTGGTTTTTTTAAGGATGGGGGAGATGGCTCAGCAGTTAAGAGCACTTGTTGCTCTTGCAGAGACTGGTTCTGAGGTTAAATGGGTTCCTGACCTTTATGCAGCCAGTAGATGTGGTCTATGGTGAACTGGGCAAGGATTCCTTGATCAAGGGAGAGATGACTCAACGGTTAGGCATGCTTGCTGCTCTAGCAGAGGACCCGAATTCAGTTCCCAAGACCCATGTTGGGCAGTTCACAATTTCCTGTAATGTCAGCTACAGGAGAAACAGTGCCCTCTTGTGGCCTCGGCAGGCACTGCACTCGCGTGCATGTAGCCACACACACACACAGACATACACACAAATCATAAAAAATAAATGTAAAGGGTTAGATTATATACACATACACAAATGTATACACATATATGTATACATATGTGTATGTGTATATGTGTATTTATTTGGCTTTTTGAATTATAGGGATTCTATCACTGTAGCACAAAAATAGCCATAGGCAAATGAGTAAACAAAAGAACACAGATCTGTATTAATAAAACATTCACCCCACCATGTAGTGGTCTATATTTGGTTTGTAGGTCATAGTCAGCTGACAATCTCCTAAATAATCTTGACCATCAGTAATCTCTCCAAGCCTCCTTTTTATCCAGGCAGGAAACACTAGGAGAAACCACATGGAAGGACTGCTGTCTGAGTGACCAGCACAGAGCAGAGAGAGCCTCGTGTTCTTTCTTCTGGGCAGGCTCTCAGAACTGCTGGACCCCAGGCCCACTGACTCCCCTTGTCAGTCTGGAGAGCCTGTCTGTCTGCCTTGGGCTAAAGCTGAG
Source organism: Peromyscus aztecus (assembly GCA_902168405.1). Lineage (NCBI taxonomy): Eukaryota > Metazoa > Chordata > Mammalia > Rodentia > Cricetidae > Peromyscus > Peromyscus aztecus. The sequence goes on from CABHPQ010176787.1 coordinate 16,075, forward strand.
AACTTCTCTCCAGGCCAGGAGAGAGTGAAGAGAGTCAGAGGGGCAGATGAAGGCAACGCCCAGGCCAAGACAAAAGGAAACACAATAGTGAGAGAACCTGAATCTGTGGACGAGCGTGAGGCTGGCTTGGCTCTGCCCAGGGACCTGGCCAGGAGCCCCTGGCCTGATTTGCAAACAAATTTGTTCCACTTCCTGCCAGAATGGAACTTCCTGGTGGCTGGGATTTTGGACCTGTATACCCAGGATGGAAAAAGTGTCCCTAGAGGGTTAGTGTCCCACTTCCAGAATTCCCCAGGATGCAACAGGGATATTAGAACAAGTCACTGAAAGATAAGGGCTGTGTTTCACTTATTCCAATAGCTCATTTAAAATTTTATTCATTCAGGTGATACAAAAAGTATTTAGTTACCATCTACACTGTGCTGGGCAATGTACTAGACCTTCAGAGTTTAATTTAGGTTAATAAAACAGATTGTTATTCCCTTCAGGAAGTTAAAGTCCTTTGGGAGCTTGACTATAATCCCACAACCTGGGAGGCCGAGGCAGGAGATTTGTGAGTTTGAGGACAGCACAGGCTACAAGTGCAATGCTATCTCAAGGAATAAACAGATAAGAGTCCAGTGGGGGAGGCACTGATCAAACCAGACTACTGAACGAATGGTGTGTGGTGGGGATTTGACCTGAGCTCAAACCTATGAGCTTCCCTGAGAGTGAATTAACTAGAAGGGAGGTGTGAGGACTCTGGGGATTTGAACCTGGGCACAGAGGCTCCATACAGGAATAGACGCAGGTGAGTCAGAGGGACTAGACTGCAGTTGGGTCGTGGAGTATGTGGCAACCATAGAGACAGTGATCCTAGAGAGAGAGGCAGGACCAGATCCTAGAGGACTGGAAATTGTCCAAGGGTTCTCTGTCAGAAGTAACAAAAGGCTCCTCTGACTCCCAGGGGATGACTAGAGAGCAGCATAAGTGGAACCTATAGATGACCCCCTCTGTTGTCTCAGGGAGCAGCTATGTGTTGGACTTGGGAAGGGCTAATGGCTATGAGCTGAAGGAGTCAGGATCTGCTTGGGCAGCAAATGGGAACTTGCACTGAATTGGGCATCAGAGGCTGGGGAAGAGGGAAACACCCCCACTAGTGTGGCCATCTGGGATGGAGAGGCCTACTGGGTGGCCCTGTTTGGGAGGGAGAGCCCTAGTCACATTGGATGTGTTGAGTTTGAGCTCACTCTGAATTAGTCTGCTGTGGAATAAACGTTGATGGCCCTTTAAAAACTCTTGTGTTGAACTTCATCCCTACCTGCTTCCTGTTTGGAGGCTGGGATTTTGGGAGGTGATGAGGTCATGAAGCTAGAACCCCTATGAAGGAGATAATGTGGGGGACACAGGAGCTCTCTTTCTTCTCTGCCACATGAGGACATAAGAGAGTCATCTGCAAACCAGGACGAGGGTTCCCAGAAGACATCGTATCCACTCACACATTGATTTTAGATTTCCCAGTCTCCAGAGTGTGCAGAAATAAACTTCTGTTGTTTAATCAGTCCCAAACACAACAATGGCATGTGGGTTTTTGATGAAGATACTGTCTGATGGGAAGAGTGGACCAGGCAGGAAGACACATAGTAGGTTCAGAGCTTAGGGTCAGGTTCTGAGTGGGAGAAGCAAGTTTGGGAATCCAAAACCTTGAGGCGTGGCTGTGCTGGGCCTACCCTCTTACTTTGGAGTTGCTCTTTGCTTTGAGGTCCCTCCAGTGGCCCCCCTTCCACGGGGAGACCAGAGACTGCTCCAAAGTTGAAGGTATCTTGGCCTTCAATTCCACATCTCTAATCTCCCCAACGGAGAAAAGCTCTTCTTAAGGTGGATGAGTTGGCAAGTAGCATAGCTGGCAGGTTTAAACTATGTCCCCCCTGTAGGGTGGCGACCCTGGAGGAAAATCAGACCTATGAAAAAACAGAGGAATCCCGTTTCCTTGCCCGGGAGACACTTTAAGAGCACGCTGTGCCCTGCTCTTAGTCCTCCTGACCCGGAACGGAGGAAAAGACCTTGCGTGTGTGCTACTCTTTATCCTTCCCCAGCTCTCAGTTTGTGGCCCATCTGTGCTTAGGGAATAATCGTAGAACAAATCAAGGTAGCCCAGAAGAATGGAGGATGAGGAGGTTAGAGCACGTGGAGCCAGGTCCACTCTGGAAGCTATAGAAATGACCTCCCGTGTGGACCTGGCCAGCTCGGCTCTTGGCCATCGCGGGCTGGGCATTGAGCCTGCCTGGGCTGCCTCAGGAGGGCAGCTGCTGGCCCGGCTGGGGGCCACAGCTCCGGCTGGTGAGGAGGAACAGCCTGGCTGTGTCTCTGCCCTCATTCATGATCCCCAGGCCTGGCTTGGGGCCGCTGCTCTGTGCTGCCTTCCTGAGTGCGTCACTGGGAATCCCCTCACAGACAGACTGCCGGAAGGGGTTGGGGTGAGCAGGCCCCAGCTTGGAAGAGTTCAAACTGGATGCTTCCTCTGCCCTTTAGATCGGCCGTGACTGCTGATGGCCAGATACAAGAGCCAGAAACTTGACCCCAGCTGGCCCAGGGCTACAAGATCTGCGCGGAAGAAGGGAAAGAGGGAAGGAATGGGCACGGACTTTTGTGGCAGTTGAAGTCAGTCGGTGATGACCCTGCCTTCTGAGTCCCCTGCTCCCAGCAGATGCCTATGGCATCCTGCCCAGGTCCTTCAACAGCTGCCAGCATCCCCCAGCTGCTGTGCATGTTGGGTGCTGAAGCTTGCAGCTGTACTATTCTCTAGGGAATTGTCACTTAGCCCAAAATGCCCTTCCCACCTCCCATGCAGGAAAGCCCATAGCAAATGACTGACAGATATGAGAGGTTAAGGGTTGGCCCCTCGCCTCATGAGGCAGAGTCCCCATTGGGATCAGGAAGAGACCAGACTTCCTCTTGGTTTCTTCCTCTGTCCACTGTCCTCTCCCTCCTTACAGGTGTCCCTGGGAGCCTTCCTTCTGGCATGCGAGATCCTGTCTTGGACTTTTAGAGGCCACGAAGACATTCCTTCAGACTGAATCCATCTTTCACCATGCATCAGAGCCCAGGCCTCCAAGCTAGGACGTTGGTTTCCGAAGCAGTCAGAATCATGCATGTTTTCGCGGCAGGCAGGGTGGCTCCAGCTTGTTGCTTGTGGGTGGTGCACCAGCAAAGTGCGCCACCACCATTTCTCAGAGGTGCTTACGTGGACCAGGGCCCTCGCTCTCAGAGCTCTACTCCTTTATCATCACCCCATTGGAAAAACTGGGGTCCTTCTCTGACCTTGCAGGGTGATTTTGAGACAGGGAGAGGCAGACTGTTGTGGAAGGCAGCAGAGAAACCAGCTTCAGAGCCAGGCTGACCTGCGTGTCCTGCCCCGTGGCTTTGAATGTCACCAACTTCTCCTCTCCCTGCTCTCTCGTGCCTAAGTCTGAGTTGGATAATAGCTCTGTAATTAATGAACGTCAGGTTTTGCCATGGAACCTGGCTTGCTTGGTGAATGGTGGCTATGGCAAGCATACATAGTGCCTGGTGGAGACTAGGCCCTTGGTAAGACGTGAGTGCTGCTCAGTTTATTAACGGGGTACTATGTCTAAGTTGGATGATAATGATAATACCCTGATGATGTCGGAGAGGGACCTCAGAAGCAGGGCAGATGGACCCCACGGGGCATCATGTGCCAGGTATGGGCTAGGGAGGGGAAGACAGGCAGAATCCACCTGGGCTTGCTTTTCAGTGGCCTGGTGTGAACCCTGAGGCCAGTGTCCTGCAGCAGCCTGCTGCCGACCAGGGGGCGTGGCTTGCCTGCACACCAGCACATTTGTTACCCTGTCATTGCTGCCTCCGCACTTGAAAGCAGATCCCCAGGGACAGTGGACAAAGAACACCACAGGAGAAGCCACTGTTTTTCTCTACGCCTGGAGAATGGGTAGTTGTAAAAGAGCTTTCGAAGGGTCTCTGGCCCTATCCAGATGTTCTCCAGAGCATCGGACTGACCAGGAATGGCTTCTGCTCTGTGCTCTGCCCCCCATTCCCATCTCTTTTCAGTAACCTCCCATCTCAGTGCCTGGGACTTTCTTAACACCTGGCTGATGCAGAGGGAAGAATCTGATTAGAAAAATTCACACAAAGGTGTTGGTGACTTAATGTATTGCACCCTCTTTCTCCCAGGAGGTTGGACTAAGGGAATGCAGCTTTGAGTGGCAGAGCTTGAGGAGCCATGCTGTGCGTTTGGGGGTGGGGCTTGTAGTCTTAAAGGATAAAAGCTAGATGCTTCTGGGCTCGGGACCAAAAGAAAATAATAAATAGATTCTTTGGGGACCCAGCCACCAAGAGCAGGTTGATATAAACTCAAGACCCCTTGCATCATCAGGCTTCTTGGATAAACCAGATAGTGCTAGAGAGACAGGGAGTCAGTCACAGCAATGAGGTCCCACTGGGTGTCCTCCATAAAGGCAGTACCCAGGAAGTCAACCTATCCTTTGTCTTTGGCCTCGAGGCCTGCTGGCAGTTGGCTTTACGCTTATCTAATGGCTTTGCCTTGCTTTGCAGGTCTCAGATGTGCTAGGTACTAGCTGGTTGACTTTGCCCAGCAGTCCCAGCCGGTCATTGTTGTCTCCCAAGTCTGGACTTGAGGGTCAGTCTTAGCTGGAGAAGAGGTCCAGCTCAGCCCCTGTAACACCACTCAGCATTTCAGACTCCAGTTGGCTGGACAGATGCTCACATCTGGTCTTTGTTCCCCAAGTGGTATTCCAACCAAAACTATGGTGGGCTTTGTATAATGCCAACCCAACTGCAGAGACCCCTGAGGAAAATTGGTCTGTTCTCTACAAGGTTTCCTGTTCACAGGCATCCCCAGCAACGTCTTCTTAGTACCTTCTGTGAGGTTGGTATTCAGTACCTGGCCAGCATGATCTCATTTACTTCTCAGATACAAAGTGAACATCACCTACTTCCCGCTTCCAGGAGGGTGACAAGGAGCATACACTGTAATAGCCTGAAGTGCTTGGCACCCTGACTCCTGCCTGACAAGCTTCATTAAAGGGAACAAGTACAAACACCCAGGGCAAACTCTGTCTGAGTCCCCTCCAGGCCCTGAGACCGCCCAAGCTCTGTGGACTTTGATCTTCTAACATGCACTGCTACCTTCTTCCCAGACTGCCTAAGTGTCTTCGCCTGGCAGAGACCTGGTGGTGCTCTTGGGATTGGACTGGGGACTTTAAGAGCATGAAACTATGACCTTACTTTGTCTGCTTTCTTTTTCTGTCTCCTTCCCCCTCTCTCTCATTGGTTTCTCTCAGTAGCATTTCCTCGATAAGTCACTTGCACCCAAATCATCATCTCAAGTTCTGCTTCTGGAGGAATTTAGCCTAATATGGATTAATTAGGCTTTCTTCGAAGGGCCAGGTAATAATAAACATTCCAGACTCGGGCCATTTTGTGGTCTCCATCACAGTGACTCAGTTCTGACATTGTAGCTTAAAGGAAGTTGGGGCTGTGATGTAAATGAGTGTACAGAGCTGTTTTCTCAATAAAACTTTATGAAAACATGACAAGGGCCAGATTTAGCCTGAGGGCCACAGTTTGCTGGCCTTTAGCTGAAGACAACAGCCTTCTGTAGAAGCCTGCTGCTCTAATACATCCCTCTGCTCATACATGAGGAAATGAAAGGTATAGGAAGGTCAAGCACTCATGAGTGACAGGACCAGCAGGTTAGCTCTGGAGTCACCAAACTGAAATGTCCCCTGCAGCAGGGGTTTAGCCAAGCCCAGTCAGTGGCTCCGGGTGTCAGAGAAGGGGTGTTGTATTAGTTAACTTTCCTTATCACTGTGACCGCATACCTGACAGGCAGTGACTTCAGAGAGGGAGGGTATATTTTGGGCTGTTTGTGGGGACCGTCCATCATGGCCAGGATGGGCCCGGCTGCCAGAAGGTGAGGCCGCTCCATGGAGGTTGGTCACAGGAAGTGGCAGGAACTGGGTGGAGCTAAGAAAGCTCAAGGCACGCCTCCACGGGCCTAATTCATTCTTCTAGGCCCAATCTTGAGGCCATGTACAGTTGGGTGAGCAAGTGTTCAAGCATGTGAGCCTTTGGGAGACATTTCACATCCACATCACAAGAGGGGTACAGATGGGAATGTTCTGATTGACTCATCCCCACCCCCATTTTCAGAAATAAAGGTTGCAAATAGATGGGTGTCTTTCTCTAGGTTCTGGGTGGTTCCATTGCCTTCCTAAAGCACGAGGTAACTGGGTGGCCCTCCTGGAATCCTCTCCTAAGCTGACATGTGGGGAAGATTTTAAAAATAGCACCAGGCCCTTTGACAAGTGTGGTGCTAATTACCCTGATGCTCTGGCACCCTGGCCACTGTGTTGCTTAGGCAGCGAGTCCCATCCCCCCAGCTCTCCACATGAAGTGTATGTCAGAAAGGGAGGGAGGCACCAGCAGGCCTTCAGTTTCCCAAGCTTGGGCCAGGGAGCTGCCTTGCTATAGTCTCCAACCCAAACTTGACTTTGATAGGACTGAGAACAAAATCCACTTTTCTACCCCTATTGAGGGACAGAGGCATCCAAGCCCCCTACACTCAGTGCCAGCCTCAAGGTTGTCTGGCCAGGTCTGTGTGCTCACACATATGACCCACACACAAGCACAGACACACAGGTGCATCCTTTCTGTTCATTGTAGTAAGTGCTATTAAACAAAGAGAAAAGCTTCCCACGATCTCACCCCTTGAGTTGGCTGTTAGCCACATTTGGGATCTCCTCCTCGACTTCCTTTGCCCCCGCGTATGTTTCATATTTGTGGTCGTGTGAACTTGCTTAGCTCCAATGATGTATGTGGACAGCTGTCCCACGACTATGCGTGCGGCCCTGGAAGGACTTTTAAAAGCTCCAGACCAGCTACATTTCTGACGTTCTCTCCTGCCCGTTCCCTGCCCTTAGGGAGCAGCTCTCATCTGTTATTTTCAGGCATGGGGCATTTGTCCACATTTTCTGATGCGAACAGAGAGGCTGCTTCTCTGCTTGAGTCGTTATCTTTTTTTAAGCATAATTTCTTTATTGGTTCTTTGGGAACTTCACATCACACACCCTAATTCTGATCCTTTCCCAGTCCCCCCATTTCTTCCCTTCACCCTTGCAGCATCCTCCCCACCCCCCGCCCCGAAAGAAAATTTAAAAGTCAAAATTTTTTGTAATGGATGAGTCTTGCATGAGACGCACTAAGCTTCAGCTCAGCTCCCACCTGAAAAACATCTGGATTCCTCCTCCCCGGTCTGGTACCTCTGCAGCCCTCACAAGCCTGCTGTCTCCCTTTTTATTAAGTTGCTTTCTAATTCTGTTTCCTAATCAGCTTCCCCGACTAAATGCATTGGTGACCACAGGGACTTGATGTCTCTCAGTGTCTTGCTTGACACAGAAAAAGAGTTTGATATCGTCGAGTAGGAGAATCAACAGTGATGTATCAGGCACTGGGGGCATCAGTGGGGACATCTCTGGGTGGGTCATCTGTTCATTGTCACCTGGCGCCTCGGAATCAGGATCTAAGCTCCATCTCTCAGGCCAGGTTCTGTGGAGGGTTTCTGGACAGAGCAGCCTTTGTGTCCGAGGAAGCAATATTTCTGTGAATGAGAATTTCAATTGGACAGTGGCTGCCATGGCAACCGATACATTTTAGAGTTGGGGGATTGAGGACAGACAAAGCCAGGTGCATTTTAAGAGGCTCTTTTTTGATCCTGCAGGTATCTGGAGCTTGTCAGTGAGTGCCAACGTTGCCCAAGGTTCCCCCAGCCCACACCAGCACTTGGTGCACTCTGCCCTGGGAAGGGATTAAGGCTCTTCTTGGTCACATCAGAGGTTTCCAACTTCTCCTCTTAGATTCTAAGTTACTCAGGCTCAGATGGGGCAGGCTGAGGTTTTCTTTGATGTGCCGAGGTGATAAGATTGAAGAGAGCATAAGGTAAAACAGAAAGAGGAAAATCATTCTTGCTTTTGATATTCGTTCACAAATTCCCAAGTAACCCCCAGGCTCACCCTCTTGAGTTCTGTTCAGGGCAGTTTTGGTTGTTGTTTTGCTTTGTTAATAAAGGACCATATGCACACAGACAGCTGTCCAGGTTGGGCACTGCCTAAATCCATCCAGGTCACATGCACATAGCTTCCTGGAATTACACAGCATGGTAAGGGATGTAACAACACAGGAAAAGAGTAATGCTTCCAGCTTCTCACACTCAAAAACCCCTTGGTCTTAGTGAACAAAAGGGACTTGGAGCATCCATAAAAGGATGAGTGAATATCAGATAACTAAAAATAGATAACTCCAGACCAGTCTAAATAAAGCTTCCTTGGGCTGTTGGGGGAGGAAGCAACACGTGTGTAGAAGTTGTCTATTCACTGAAAAGAGGACCTTACCTTCTGCTCCCTGGGCCAGATCTGAGAAAGGGAAAGGGGCATGGCCAACAGTGGTGGGTGTGGCCAAACGCCTCAGCTCTGAGGATGAAAGTCACAGAAGACTCAGTGATCCTGGGCATCGTAGAGATGTCCGTGCTGTGGATCTGGTGTCAGAGCCAGATGGAGAGCTACTGACCCTGAACAACCTGTGGTCAGGAAGAGGTGTGTTTAGCAGCCTTCTGTGAGATGGAGAAATGAGAAGGGTGGGTGATGGTTGTCACCCAGGAGGTGACAACAAGCACCAGATTACATTCACAACCTTGCATGCTCCTTGGATCAAACAGACACGTTGCAGGGAAGAGGAATTTGGATCTCCTCATTTTAGTCAAGATTTATCATATGTCCTCTGGCATGGTGAGGGATCAGAATAGAGATTAAGTTGTATTAAAGAAAAATAAGGTCATGTTTCTTGTAGCTGTGTATCTTGGAGGAAAAGATTTTTCCCACAACAAATTGCTTTACAAGTCTCAAATAAAGAAATCAGATTGGATGTTGTTGGTTTGTGTTGTTTGAGCCATCGGGGCTGCTACCCAGAATCTCCTGGGAGCTTTGCAAGACCCGCGTGTTTGGTTTGGTCCTGCTTTCTGTCACATATTCACTCTTGATGCTTCTGTTCCCGTGCACAGCCTGGTCCTGACTTCATCCACACTTGATTGTAGTTTAGCAGAATGCTTCTTTGTGACTCTGCCACCTAACCTTCTTCCAGACTCAGAGAAATCAGAGTTCTCAGGGCAGCGCAGGCCAGTGCCTTCAGCTGGCCGGGTAGAGGCTGTGTTAGCCTTCCGTCACTGTGACAAACGACCTGAGAAAAACCAGCTCAAAAGGGAGAAAGATTATCTTGGCTTCTGGTTTCAGTCCATACTTAACTAGCTCTGTTACTCTGGGCCTGTGGAGATGCCGAATGCTATGGCAAAGGGCATGGCAGAGGAATCTGATTGCTTCATGGTGGCCCAAAGGAGAGAGGAAGGGAGGGAGGGAGTCTGAATATAACCCCCAAGGGCACACCCAATGGTTCATGTACTTCAACTCTGCCCACCCCCTCAAGTTTCCACAACCTCCTGACAGCGAAGCCGATTGGGGGACTAGGGCTTTGTGGGAATTTAACATTCAGACCATCACAGGGTCTCACAAAGCCAGTGGGAACCCTAGTGGATTTCCTGTGTGCTTTGGGAAAGAGTTCCCCATTTTTTTAATATTTCGTTGTGCATTAAATGAGTCAAACCCATCTCTTGTAAAGGACTCTGAAGGGAAGTTCTTAAAAGAGATGCCTAACAGTGCTATATGCCTAGAAGCCTCCATGATTACAGTATAGAAGGGCATGTCTTTTTGCAGCTTAGCAATACATTTAAAATTATGTGTCTTTTATTAGGGGCTTATTTGCTTTGATTACATTAACAAATGAAGTAATGGTACCAGTAATTTTTAAAATGTGAATTCTCTGTAGGTGGTGGGTAGAAACAGGAGAAGGGACGGGGACAGATGTGGACTTCTCCGGATGTGATTTAGACAACATTTCTG
>CABHPQ010176816.1:0-11941 GCA_902168405.1 Peromyscus aztecus
GGGCTGGCAGAGGGCTGGCAGAGGGCTGGCAGAGGGCTGGCAGAGGGCTGGCCGGGGCCCACAGCAGCACTGGGCAGCCCCTGTGGATACAGGTGGATTGGGAAGGTGGGTTTAGGGACAAGGACACATGAGGCCATTCTTACAGGATCCCGGATGTGGAGGTCAGGCAACACCCCAAGTATATCCTGTGCTCCAGGATCCAAGTGCAAGGAGAACAGATCTAGATTAGAAATTAGGAACAACAAAATGAGGGAGGAACATCGCCTCGGCGACACTACACTACCCAAGCTGGACCCTCCACACAGAGCCCCAGCCTCTTATTTCCAACTGAAGAAGTCTCCCCTTCGATCACTCGGTCCTTGGGGCCCCTCCCCACAAGCCTTCTCTGACACACTACCCCCAAATATGTACCACTTCTTCCTCTAGCTCATTCTCCTCTAATAAGTAGCCCCTCACCTGTCTACTTCCACCCCTAGGGCCTACACTTCCCCAGTTTGGCCTCACACAGGGCTGCGTGCTCCCTGAGGAAGTGGGCCAGCCCCAGGATGGCATTTGGCACACAGTAGGCACTTCACAGATGTCAGAGGGCTGAATGAAGGACTTGAGTAAGATCTCTAGGAGAACCACCCAGAAAGGGAGGCCCCTGCCCCGCCCTCACCCAGCTGGTGAAGGCTGCAGAATTAAGCACAAGTTATAATTAAGATGGGATGTTTGAAGAGAAACATAATCCCAGTTTCCGTGGGATCCGCGGGCACAACAGTAATTAACGTCTCATTAACATTCGCCTAATTAAGCAGTTTATGAAAGTGTATGGATTTGCATACTGCCACGCTAGGCTTGCTCAGACGCATCAAAATTAACCCTTTCAGCCCAGGAGGGCCCAAGGGAAAGAAAAACCCAGCATGGCCTGGAGTGAGTGGAGGGGGGACAGATGTCCAGTCAACACAGGCTGAGGTCATGATGACCCTCACCAACTTGAGACCTGACACCTCCCCCAGACTCACCTTGCAGGTCTCCTTTCTCCCTACTGACTGGACCAAGGTCAGTCTCTCAGAGAGGACCATCCATGATGTAATGCGGAGCACTGACCCACCATCACCCCTGGTTTTTCCCACCTCCCTGTGATGGTCCCTACTCCTCTGTCTCAATCCTGAGTCCCTGCCCTTCCCCATAGCTCTCAAGGGACAGACTTCATCCAGAAGCCCTTTGAACTCCAAGAACTCTGACCCATGTTACCTCACTCAGGCCCACAGCTCTCTGCAAGCTGCTACCTCAGCATCATTCCCATCCTAACCAGGAGAGGCTCAGAGAGAGGCTCCAAGCCTGCCCAAGGTCACAGAGTTCAGATGAAACAGAGCCAAAGCTCTGGAATCCTAGGGTCCCTCCCCGACTTCCCCAGGCAGGCTGATTTTTGGAGTGCACACTCCAGTGTGCCAGCAACAACGGCACACAGGCTCCCACTATCCCGCATGGGAAAGGCCCTCTGTGGCTTCTCTTCTTCCCTGGACACTAATTAACCACCTTCCCAGAGCCCCCAGAGCTCCTAGTCAGGCACTGCTGCGGGAGCCAAGCTTGAATCAAAGTCACCAGTGACCACCCTGAGGGGAAGCCTCAGTTCTCCAAAGGAGAAAAAGACAGGGCCTTTTCAGATTGTGTCAAGGATCAAGCAAAGCCTTCTCCTCTAAAGCACTTTGAAGCCCGGCGCACGTCGAGCGGGTTAGTTGCTTATTAATGATTGTGCTCCTCGACATCCGCTTCTGCTGCTTCCTGCCCGGCACGCATGCCCATGCCAAAGGCACATTAAGGCAAACTTTCCCCGTGATAAGTTAGCAATGCACATCAAGAGGCTTCAAAATACTCCCAACAAGCGATTAAAAGCATGAGCAAACAGGTGAGAAATTTGACTTGGTTGCAATTTAAATCATCAGTGCAACAAAAGCCATCACAAAGGACACAGACAGGCCAGAAGACACTGCAGCACCCAGAGCTTTAAAGAAAAAAAATGTTTCCAGGCTATATAAAGAACTCTGCAAATCAATAATAAAAGAAAGACAAACCACCTTCATGTTTTAAAAGGCAATTGTCAGATGAGGAGACTTGAGGCCAATCCGCACATGACAAGGCTGAGACACCCGGCAACTCAGCAGAGTCCTGAGAAATGCTGAAGGAAACCAGAGGTAGATTCCCCCGCGTCCGTGGAGTTGGTGGACACCTGAAAAGTCAGAAGGTGCCAAGTGTGGGTGGGCGACAGGACCTCTCACAAGTAGCTAGGGGAGGAAGAGTCACTCCAGCAATTTGAGAGAACCATCCAGTCTCTTGTAAACCCAAAGGTGCATATGCCCTCCCAACAAGCAATTCCAGATCAAGATGGCCTCCACATGGGTGTGGACAGTGTAGGAGGCTCAAGCAACCTGTTCCTAAGAGTCGCAGGAGAGAGAAGGTTCTATACTCCCACCAGCAGGAGAACAGATCAACTGTGGATAAGATAAGCCACTGCGGGTTAGGGGAATGCTACGGTATGCTTGCCTCTACTCCCTTACAAAACTCTGTTACGATGATAAAGGATTTCTCTTTTGCACATAAATCCACAAGAACTCAGGCTGGAAGAAAAACCAGCAACATAATGTTGGAAGTTGGAGAGCAGATGGGTGAATGGTAATTGATTTGGCACAGCTGAGGAGGTTGCATCCTAAGGCTTTCTCCCATAACCTAGTAGAGCACAGGCCTGGGAACTTGAGGCCCCAGGTACCCTTGGCATCCCTTGACACAGGAATGGAAGGTTGGGTAAGAAGCAGGTGAAGCCCAGGATGTGCTCACTGGCTCTCAATCTCCCTCTCATTCTCTCTCTCTCTCTCTCTCTCTCTCTCTCTCTCTCTCTCTCTCTCTCTCTCTCTCTCTCTCTCCTCTCTCCCATCTCTCTGTCTCTGTCTGTCTGTCTGTTTGTCTACCTGTCTATATCTCTATTTCCCTGTCTTTCTGTCTCTCTCTGTCTGTCTCTGTCTCTGCCTCTCTCCCTCCCTCCATCTCTATCCTTCCTTCCCCAACTCTTCAGCTCCATCCTCAACCCTTCTGAGGAGGCATCCAGCTGAGGCTCTCTGGCCTTTGAGAAGTGGGAGGTCTATACTGAAAATGGACGAAGTGAGAATCTGTGTGCACAATTCCAGCTGGGCCTTCCTGCCCAGCTCAGCCCCCAAGAGACTGAAAGTCCTCTCAGGAGATGTTGTCACTAGGGCTTCTGGTGAGCCAACCAAGGCAAGCAGATTAGCTACAGGGTAGCTTCAGGTAACAAGCTCAGCCGTGCATCAGGGACACCAGCCCTTCCTTAACAACAACCCGCTGTATATCACCAGGCCTGGATGTCCTCCCCAGCAGCTCAGCAACTTCTGATCCATTTTGTTCAGGGCTAGAGAAGGGAGCTGGCTACCCAGGGAGGCACTCAGCAAATGCTGCAAAGTGAGTCAGTGGAGAGAATCTTTGTTATGCAGCAGAGAGTCCCAAAGAGGGAAGCAGAGAGAAAAAGGGAGCAACTTGAAGAGAGGAACTGATGCAGAGGGAAGATTTTTTAAAAAATTGTACTTTTCTCCAGAAAAACAAATATAGTAGTCCCCAACAAGAACTGCATGAGATAAGTCAGCCAGGAAAGCAATGCTGCGCAAGCGTGAGGACCTGGGGACCCCAGCACCCTATCAAAGCAGGTGTGCTATCCTGCATCTGTAACCCTAGGCTGAGGCGGTGGAGACGTGAAGACCTGGAGCTCCATGTTCAGTGTCTCAAACTGTCTCAAAGGAACAAGGTAGAGAGCAAGAGAGGGAGGAGTCTAAAGTCTACCTGTGGCCTCCACATACAGACGCGCGCGCACACACACACACACACACACACACACACACACACACACACACACTAAATAAACACTTTCAAAAGAATTGGATGGAATAAAAGATGGGGTAGAGGGATGGAGAGAGAGAGCTCAGTGGTTAAGAGCACCAGCTGCTCCTCTAGAGGACCTGGGTTTGATTCCCAGCACCCACATGACAGTTCACAACCATCTATAACTCTTGTCCCAGGGGATCTAACACCTTCTTCTGGCCTCTGAAGACAATGCACACACATAGTACACAGACATACATTCAGGCACAACACCCATACACATAAAAAATAAAAAGCCGGGCGGTAGTGGTGCACACCTTTAATCCCAGCACTCGGGAAGCAGAGGCAGGCGGATCTCTGTGAGTTCAAGGCCAGCCTGGGCTACAGAGTGAGAGAGTGAGTTCCAGGAAAGGCTCCAAAGCTACACAGAGAAACATTGTCTCAAAAAACCAAAACAATAAAAATAAAAAATAAAATAAAAACAAAGGAAGAATTTTTAAGTGACAAAGGTAAGTGGTGCTGTCTATAATCCTAGCACCCAGGAAGCAGAGACAAGTGGATCACAAATTTGAGACTAGTCTGGCTACCCAGCAAGACTCTATCTCAAAAAATGAATATTCAACAAATGAAAAGAATTTAAAATTTAATATTTATGAGGCAGAAAAAAAATTAAAACTCTGTTGGAAAGGCAAAATGATGAAAGAGAGGAGAGCCAGAAAAAGAAGCAAAAGGAGACGACAGAGAGGACATCGGGGTTCTTGATGCCTTGTTTATTGGAGTTTCAAAAAAAAAAGAAAGAGAGAGAGAGAGAAAGAGAGAGAGAAGGAGGGAAGGAGGGAGGGAGGGAGGGAGGGGAGAGAGAGAGAGAGAAAGAGAGAGAGAGAGAGAGAGAAAGAAAGAAAGAAAGAAAGAAAGAAAGAAAGAAAGAAAGAAAGAAAGAAAGAAAGAAAGAAAGAAAGAAAGAAAGAAAGAAAGAAAGGAAAAGAAAAAAAAGCAGGCCAAGAAATCATTAGATAAGTAACACAAAAACTTTGCAGAGCAAACAGGATTCCCAATTTGGAACAGGGAGAGCCTCACCAAGGTGAGGTTTGTAATGGATTATCAGAACAGAGACGGTAAGAGTTCTACGTGCTTCCAGAAACCCCAGGCATCAAGTGTAGAACAGCTATGGTTTGTCCACACCAGGTAGGCAAGCAGTGAATTGCAGAGAGGGGCCCTTTAAAACACTCAGGCAAGAGCACCACCTGGAATTTTATACCCAGCCAGACTCTCAGCCAAGATGAGAAACACGGCAAAGCATTTCAAGCAACATCTCTCCCAGGCAACCCCTTTGGAAACGGTTAAGAAGACATGGGGTCCAGGAAGCAGGAGATCCAACGAGAAAGCCGATATCTAAATCCAAACTGGAGCAAGTCACAAAGCACTTTCTCGAGAAGATAAAAACAGCCTCACCCAGTGACTTATGCTGGTCATCCCAGTACTTGGGAGGCTGAGGCAGGAGGATTTCGAATTCAAAGACAGCCAAGGTTACAGGTGAGACCCTGACTGGAAGGGGAAACGAAAAAAGAAATGATAAAGTTCTCTGTGTGTCTAGTTACTCTGAGAGCAGGTTTACAATTGTGTAAATTGGGAATAACAATTATATTGTTTTAAAAGCTAGCCCCGCCCCCAAAGAAGAACAGTGTTAGCTCCACAGAAGACTGAGTTATGAGGAAAGGAAGAGCCACCAGAGCACAAATATGTGACTCTGCACGAGGCTCAGCCAACCACAAGATGGGCGAGTGGGACTGAATCCCCTAGGAATAGAGCCACAGTTCATAGCTAATGCCTGAACTGGAGAGCCCAGGAGCAGCAATGTAAGCCCCTGATTCAAAAGCGGGGAAGTACATACAGAAGTGAGCAAAGAGGAGTCCGCAGAGGCTGTCCCAGGAGAGTAGGAAGGATGTGTAGATAGAGGACTTAGGGAACGTGTGGCAGAGAAACTTGTGACCTACCTTGCTCTCACTGGGGCCACTTCTAGCTCTTAAATTCCTTCCTTTCCCTAATGAATGAGCAGGTTCACTGGCCCACGCACTCCACCCACCAGAGTCTCTGGGCAACTCCTGCCTCCACCCCCCACCCCAATAGGTTTCATGGAATACCAGTGGCCCCAGAGCAGACAGGGGAACCTTTGGCCTCCTCTGCCTTCTCCTGGGGGTGGAGATCTGCCCAGGCCTGAAGCCTACCGACTTTATCTATCTTTCGTGTAACAAATATTTATCGAACGCCTCCTCTGTGCCAGGCACTAGGGACGAGGCTGTGAACAAGGCAGCCGCAGCCTCTGGCCTCACATTAAGCAAATAAAGCAATAAATACAGATTGTGTGCAAAGCCATGAAGGAAGAGAAGCAGGTCTGCACAGACAGCCCTGGTTTCTCCGTGGGGACACCGAGGGACAGGCTGTGATGGAAACACAGACCCGAATGTTGGGGCTTAGAGGAGAGGGAAAAGGACTGCTGTGGAGGAAGAGGGTATCATGAAGGTCTCTACTCTGCTCCCATCTCTTTCCTCTCCACCCATCACACAGGACAGGTCCAGGACCGGGCTTGTCAGAGGGTAGCAGAGAGAGAAATTCACAGTCCTGCTTTTTAATGGAAATCAATGCCCACTCGCCAGGGTGATCTACACCGGTGATTCATTCCTCACTCAGGTCAGATGAAGCACCGCAGCCCTGGAAAAGAGCAGTGGGGAGCTACACCCTCTTCCAGGGATCTCTCTGGGCCTCCTGCAGCCACCCATCACTGTAGGTGTCTTCCTGCTCTGTCCCTCCTCCATAAACCCTGTTACCATTCAGGCCTTCCCTGCTCAAGAGCCCTCCATGACTCCCCAGGCTCTCAGGGACAAATTATGGACCTTGGTGTATAGATCAAGTACACCAAATACCCAAGTCTCTGGCCTCGCTAACCCAGACTTGAGCTGCAGGTGCAGTCAGGTCAGGCCTCAGGGCCACAGAGCTAACCTCAAGTTGAAGACCTTCCAGCACCCTCCTCCCTGGAAGAGGCTCGCCATGGCAGAGTGGGAAGTCTTCATTTGCTGCCACAAGCCAGCAAAGGCCTCCAGCAGACTGCAGGGAAGCTGAGCTCTGGAACAGCAGAAATTCAGCAAACATTAAAAAAGGAAGCGACTCAGTTTGGTCCAGTCCCGCCTCCAGGCCCTTGCACTTCCTGGGCTTCTTGCTTTAGGGGCATCTCTTGTCGTGCACATGCTGGCCCGTATCCAGCTCCACCATGGTCCCTCCTTTCAGCAGCCTTCCAGGCTTCTCTCCCGCTTCTCTGCATGTCACCCCCAGGGAGATCTGGTGGCCAAATGAGTAGGCAAGGTCACCCCAAGGTAAGGAAGTTGTACTCTCAGGGGAGGAGCAACTGGAACTTGGCTCCTCTTGCAGTTCCACATGCCAAGTTGGATTCACCAATGTCAGAGCCAACTGCAGAGAAGGATGGAGGCGAAGGATTTCCATGGAGACAGGAAGAAGAAAGAGCCAAACACAGCAGCCTCCCACTCCAGCACTGGTAGTGGCTAGCACCTGCCCGTGCTGTGTAGCTGGATCCATTAGCTTTGTGCCCACCCTGCACCGCAAGCGGATGTGTCCCTGGGAAGGGGAGGCCTGCAAGGGCAGTCATCGGTGGGCATTGCCTATCTGCCAAGTAAGATCTGCCAATCCTCACATGCTTACTCCGCAAGTATGCTGCTACCACTCGGCCCCCCTGGGCCACCCTGTTTTAAAGTGGACAAACTGGAGTTCAGGGAGGCTTGGCCACTTCCCTGCACTCACACTACAGTAAGTGGTGAGGTTCAGATCTGGGCGCAAATCTGCCTGCTGAAGGAGTGTGCTTCTGTCCAAGGCCGCACAAGATGGGGCCCTAAGATGGAACCATGCGTCCTGTGGGGCCTAAGCCCCTAAAAACGAACAGAACTCTGTGTTCTCAACTGGAGTGAGGATCCTGTGGTCTTCCCAGGCTTGCTCACAGAGGGGATCAACCCCAGAGAACAGGATCTGTGAAGGGTTTTGCCCACATGACCAGCTCAGTCCTCACCTCTCCCCACAGAGACAAAGCACTACTATCTCTAAACATGGGAACACTGAGACTCTGCCAGGTCAAGAGCTCAGGTCACAGCAGAAGGAGTAGCATCGTTTAGGGCACTGCTAAGAGGATGGGAACTTATCCATGGCCCCCAGTGATGAGGAACAGGACTGGACTCAGACTCTACTGTCTGTGGCTGCTGGCCACTGACCCCATGGTCTCAGCGTCCTCACTCCACAGTCCCAGGTAGGGTAGCAAAGGTGGAGGTGAGGGGGTATACTTGATTCTTTCCTTCTAGAAATGCCTCTGGAACCTCAGTCCTAGGCTTGCCACTAGTTCTTAGACCATAGGAAGGAAACTCCTACCCTGGCCTTGGCAGCCACTGCCCCTCCCCATGCTCTATAGACAGGAGCAGCCAGTGTCCCATGTGGACAGAGTTCTCTGGCCCAGCCCACAGGATATCCAGCTCCACACGCATCTGCTAGTGATCCTCTTCTGGTCCAAGCAGTCTCAGAGGCAGTCTGTCCCTTCTAGATTTGATAGGATAGGTGACCCTCTTTCCAGCAAGTCTCCTAAGTCTGGCAGAGTCCATAGAGGGACATGTGCCCACCAATTTAAAACCTGCAGGAGAGATGGAATGTCTACTTGCACTGCGCACTTCATTACTGGACACAAAGAAAGCATCCTCAAATTGTACCTTCATCTCCTCCCGGTCAGGGCTGGCCAGAAACGGGAGCTCCTTTCCCTTGTCCCTGAGAGAGGTTAGGAGGGACATTCTCATTCCCCTGGGTCCAGCAATACCATGAGATGAAGGGGCAGAATTAGAGACCAAGGCTGTCTGTCACTCACCAACCCTCACATCTCTAGCGACTCGGGCAAGTCCCAAAACCTCAGTTTGCTCATCTCTACATGAGGCCACATCACTCCTCTCCAGAGTCCCTCGAGTGAAAACGTAAGACCAAGTGGGCTGCAGCCCAGGACTGAGGTGGGAACCCAGTCTCCCTAAACCCCTCCTGGTCCCACCAATCTTACACCTTGGCCTCCACTTCTACCACCCCAAATCCACGGGGTGGGGGCTGTGGTTTAAAATCAAGGGGAAATTGCTTCTCATTAACTGAAGTTGGTTACCTCTCTCATAAACTGTCCTTCTCAGCTGCAGAAGAGGCCCATTAACACATTTTTTCCTTCTCCAAATGAGGCAAGAGTGGGTAGGCCTGAAAATCCCCATGGACAGTGAAAAAGCCAGAGAAGTCCTCCCCCTCCAGCTGCCCCCCAGCAGCCAAAAAACTCATTGTAATTATCTGTCTGGGAGCAGGCTCAGGGGTGCTCACAGGAGCACGGTTCGTTAAGGCGCTAATTAACAGGAACCTGCTTCCTCTCTGGGAACTATGGGCTGGGGTGGGGGTGGGCTTCGGTCTCCCCCTTCCCTCCCATCTCCCACTGCCTGGTCCGCTCGGTCTCACCTGTGCTACAGGCTTTTGCTCTCACGTGACACCTGGTCGGGGCAACAGGGATGTCCCCTGTGGGCGCAGAGCATGGGCTGACAAAAAAAAAGAGAAGATGGACGTAGAGAGACCAGAACAAGGGGCTCCCCTAACAAGAGACTCAGAGCCGAGGTCCCTGTGGCAACCCTGTTCCTTCAGACATCACTCTCCAAATCTGAGCAAAGTAAAAGGCTGAACCATGAGGGCCAAAGACTGTCCGCGGGAGGCTTTGGGATAGAACTGACATGGAGCATGGAGCAGGTAGGTGAGGGTGAGGGCTTGCTTAGAACCCTGAAGAGCTGCAAATCCAACAGTAAGACGCTGAGAGCAACGTTTAATAAACACCTACTTTATGTCAGGCCTGATCAAATGGGCTTTCTCAACCTTCATAGAGCAGCCCCATATTACAGCCAGATAAAGAGGCCAATGTCAGGCTAGTAGGTAAGATGTGGTTAGAAACAGGCCAAGCTGAGTTCTGTTCCTCCCACTTTGCCTACCCCAACCCCAGGTCTTCAACACACAGGAAGGTGCATGTGGCTCTCCAGTGGCACTTCTCAGCACCAGAGAGACCCTTTTGTGCTCACTGCACAGAGGTGTGTGATGTAGAAACCTTTGCCAGGGTGCCACAGCCTGAGGAAGTGAGGATTTCAAGAGCCAGGCCTTGAAACACACTGGAGACCCAGCCAGCCCACAGGGGCCTTGCCCAGAACCAAGCTGCTTCCCCAGCACCCTCAGCCTAGGAAACTTCCCAAGAAATAGCTGCCTACCCTGCCTACTCCAGGTCTCTGCCTGCCTTGGCTGCTAAGAAGACCCCTCTGCTTCCTGCCAGCCCTCACAAACACCTTCCCAGTCACTCAAGCTCCCCTCCAGAGAGGACCCGAGTCAAGAATTCTCAGAAGAGAGCAGAAGTTATGAGAGTCATTGGCCTCTGCTATATGGCTCCTAAGGAGGGATCCTGGGGGACCAAAGGACTGCCATGATGGAGAGCCAAGCACCCCCTCCAAAGGGACCATCTAGGCGAGGTGAGAGGGGGTAGTGGGATATTCATGTTCCCAGGAAATTCTCTAGGATCTACAAGTGAGCACAAGTGTTCACTCACATGGCATACTAGGCAGACACAGGCCTCACCTAACTGCCAGATGCCCAGATGAGCTCTGCCTCAACCTTCTAGCCCCTTGCCCACCTAACCTAGACCCATCCACCAGTGCATACTTGCGCTTAGATTCCACCTCAAAACGTAAGCACATCCTGCCAACTCTATTCATTTGCTCCCTGAGGCTAGAGGATACAGGCATATATCCTTCAGGCTCCATCCCATGGGAGCTTGGATGGACACACACACACACACACACAATTCTTGTGCTAACTCTGGGCAGAGCACACATACCACAGGGTCCATACGCATCACACTTGGGTATTAGTAGAAGTGAGCTCACGGGCCCACTCAGCAGAGAGAGACATATCGAAGCCTTCCAATCTCACACAAGCCCTGGGCCTGCTCAGAGAAGATGTGCACAGGTGCTCCTGGATGTCAAGAACCCCGAACTGGGTTCATCCATCTTCAGAAGAGGGCACCCCCTCAGAGCTGTCAGCCTCCATCATCAATGTCCACAGGTCCCTCCACAGCAGCTCCTCCCTGGCACAGACCTCAGTGCTCTTGATTATTTTCACCAGAGATACCAAGGGCTCTCCTGAATTTACACAGCAAGGGGGTCTAGCACTCTGCCCTCCTGGGCAGCTCAGATGCGGTGTATGGGAACAGAGGAGAGCAGAGCCATGGGCCCAACGTTCGTGCCATGGTGTCATGGGCAGGCCCTCCACCTACCCTCCCTCCACCGGAAATTTTCTCTCTGCTCTCCTGAACTGGTCTTCAAGCTGGCTTGCATAGTTCCAGGATGCCCATATGTGGCTCTAATTGAGATGAATCCCCTGGACCGGATCTACAAGGACAGCAGAAACACATTACAGGCCTAGGGCTTGGGGAGGTTTCTAGAAAGCAAATACAGTCCCTGAGCCTGCTATTATTCTCCAGGTGGCAAATCCTGGTCCCTCCTGCCTCTTCCTCCTGCTGGTATCTCTGTGGACTAGGCAAGGCCAGAGTGGGGCAACTGGCTGGTAGCCAAAGACTAGCTCTCAAATTTGGAAACTGAAGTGAATCTCTGGCCCCAGCGGCCTTCACAGTGTGGACCCCCCACACCCAGCCCTGTACAGGTCCTAATGTCCCGGGCATGACTGAGCCTCCCCAGTCAATTCTCCTTGGAATGTAGCCCCTGAGACCTGAGTGAAGGTTTTCCAGCAATCCTTCCCATGTGTGTCTCTTTCGGCCCAGAACAGCACTGTGGGGAGGGTCTCCTGTGTGTTGACTACTAAAGAGTTAGCTTCTTGACTCTGAAAACATCTCTCTGGTAAATCGGCCTGCCTCTGGGGCTGCCCCAAGCTGTGGGTCAGAGGCTGGAGGGTATTCCCTGAGCCTCACATGACAGCAGGCCTCACTGTGCCCCTCAGAAGCCTGCTCCCAGGCTTTTGTCCC
>CABHPQ010176818.1:0-11927 GCA_902168405.1 Peromyscus aztecus
GGGCTGGCAGAGGGCTGGCAGAGGGCTGGCAGAGGGCTGGCAGAGGGCTGGCCGGGGCCCACAGCAGCACTGGGCAGCCCCTGTGGATACAGGTGGATTGGGAAGGTGGGTTTAGGGACAAGGACACATGAGGCCATTCTTACAGGATCCCGGATGTGGAGGTCAGGCAACACCCCAAGTATATCCTGTGCTCCAGGATCCAAGTGCAAGGAGAACAGATCTAGATTAGAAACTGGGAACAACAAAATGAGGGAAGAACATCGCCTCGGCGACACTACACTACCCAAGCTGGACCCTCCACACAGAGCCCCAGCCTCTTATTTCCAACTGAAGAAGTCTCCCCTTCAATCACTCGGTCCTTGGGGCCCCTCCCCACAAGCCTTCTCTGACACACTACCCCCAAATATGTACCACTTCTTCCTCTAGCTCATTCTCCTCTAATAAGTAGCCCCTCACCTGTCTACTTCCACCCCTAGGGCCTACACTTCCCCAGTTTGGCCTCACACAGGGCTGCGTGCTCCCTGAGGAAGTGGGCCAGCCCCAGGATGGCATTTGGCACACAGTAGGCACTTCACAGATGTCAGAGGGCTGAATGAAGGACTTGAGTAAGATCTCTAGGAGAACCACCCAGAAAGGGAGGCCCCTGCCCCGCCCTCGCCCAGCTGGTGAAGGCTGCAGAATTAAGCACAAGTTATAATTAAGATGGGATGTTTGAAGAGAAACATAATCCCAGTTTCCGTGGGATCCGCGGGCACAACAGTAATTAACGTCTCATTAACATTCGCCTAATTAAGCAGTTTATGAAAGTGTATGGATTTGCATACTGCCACGCTAGGCTTGCTCAGACGCATCAAAATTAACCCTTTCAGCCCAGGAGGGCCCAAGGGAAAGAAAAACCCAGCATGGCCTGGAGTGAGTGGAGGGGGGACAGATGTCCAGTCAACACAGGCTGAGGTCATGATGACCCTCACCAACTTGAGACCTGACACCTCCCCCAGGCTCACCTTGCAGGCCTCCTTTCTCCCTACTGACTGGACCAAGGTCAGTCTCTCAGAGAGGACCATCCATGATGTAATGAGGAGCACGGACCCACCATCACCCCTGGTTTTTCCCACCTCCCTGTGATGGTCCCTACTCCTCTGTCTCAATCCTGAGTCCCTGCCCTTCCCCATAGCTCTCATGGGACAGACTTCATCCAGAAGCCCTTTGAACTCCAAGAACTCTGACCCATGTTACCTCACTCAGGCCCACAGCTCTCTGCAAGCTGCTACCTCAGCATCATTCCCATCCTAACCAGGAGAGGCTCAGAGAGAGGCTCCAAGCCTGCCCAAGGTCACAGAGTTCAGATGAAACAGAGCCAAAGCTCTGGAATCCTAGGGTCCCTCCCCGACTTCCCCAGGCAGGCTGATTTTTGGAGTGCACACTCCAGTGTGCCAGCAACAACGGCACACAGGCTCCCACTATCCCGCATGGGAAAGGCCCTCTGTGGCTTCTCTTCTTCCCTGGACACTAATTAACCACCTTCCCCAGAGCCCCCAGAGCTCCCAGCCAGGCACTGCTGCGGGAGCCAAGCTTGAATCAAAGTCACCAGTGACCACCCTGAGGGGAAGCCTCAGTTCTCCAAAGGAGAAAAAGACAGGGCCTTTTCAGATTGTGTCAAGGATCAAGCAAAGCCTTCTCCTCTAAAGCACTTTGAAGCCCGGCGCACGTCGAGCAGGTTAGTTGCTTATTAATGATTGTGCTCCTCGACATCCGCTTCTGCTGCTTCCTGCCCGGCACGCATGCCCATGCCAAAGGCACATTAAGGCAAACTTTCCCCGTGATAAGTTAGCAATGCACATCAAGAGGCTTCAAAATACTCCCAACAAGCTATTAAAAGCATGAGCAAACAGGTGAGAAATTTGACTTGGTTGCAATTTAAATCATCAGTGCAACAAAAGCCATCACAAAGGACACAGACAGGCCAGAAGACACTGCAGCACCCAGAGCTTTAAAGAAAAAAAATGTTTCCAGGCTATATAAAGAACTCTGCAAATCAATAATAAAAGAAAGACAAACCACCTTCATGTTTTAAAAGGCAATTGTCAGATGAGGAGACTTGAGGCCAATCCGCACATGACAAGGCTGAGACACCCGGCAACTCAGCAGAGTCCTGAGAAATGCTGAAGAAAACCAGAGGTAGATTCCCCCGCCCGTGGAGTTGGTGGACACCTGAAAAGTCAGAAGGTGCCAAGTGTGGGTGGGCGACAGGACCTCTCACAAGTAGCTAGGGGAGGAAGAGTCACTCCAGCAATTTGAGAGAACCATCCAGTCTCTTGTAAACCCAAAGGTGCATATGCCCTCCCAACAAGCAATTCCAGATCAAGATGGCCTCCACATGGGTGTGGACAGTGTAGGAGGCTCAAGCAACCTGTTCCTAAGAGTCGCAGGAGAGAGAAGGTTCTATACTCCCACCAGCAGGAGAACAGATCAACTGTGGATAAGATAAGCCACTGCGGGTTAGGGGAATGCTACGGTATGCTTGCCTCTACTCCCTTACAAAACTCTGTTACGATGATAAAGGATTTCTCTTTTGCACATAAATCCACAAGAACTCAGGCTGGAAGAAAAACCAGCAACATAATGTTGGAAGTTGGAGAGCAGATGGGTGAATGGTAATTGATTTGGCACAGCTGAGGAGGCTGCATCCTAAGGCTTTCTCCCGTAACCTAGTAGAGCACAGGCCTGGGAACTTGAGGCCCCAGGTACCCTTGGCATCCCTTGACACAGGAATGGAAGGTTGGGTAAGAAGCAGGTGAAGCCCAGGATGTGCTCACTGGCTCTCAATCTCCCTCTCATTCTCTCTCTCTCTCTCTCTCTCTCTCTCTCTCTCTCTCTCTCTCTCTCTCTCTCTCTCTCTCTCCTCTCTCCCATCTCTCTGTCTCTGTCTGTCTGTCTGTTTGTCTACCTGTCTATATCTCTATTTCCCTGTCTTTCTGTCTCTCTCTGTCTGTCTCTGTCTCTGCCTCTCTCCCTCCCTCCATCTCTATCCTTCCTTCCCCAACTCTTCAGCTCCATCCTCAACCCTTCTGAGGAGGCATCCAGCTGAGGCTCTCTGGCCTTTGAGAAGTGGGAGGTCTATACTGAAAATGGACGAAGTGAGAATCTGTGTGCACAATTCCAGCTGGGCCTTCCTGCCCAGCTCAGCCCCCAAGAGACTGAAAGTCCTCTCAGGAGATGTTGTCACTAGGGCTTCTGGTGAGCCAACCAAGGCAAGCAGATTAGCTACAGGGTAGCTTCAGGTAACAAGCTCAGCCGTGCATCAGGGACACCAGCCCTTCCTTAACAACAACCCGCTGTATATCACCAGGCCTGGATGTCCTCCCCAGCAGCTCAGCAACTTCTGATCCATTTTGTTCAGGGCTAGAGAAGGGAGCTGGCTACCCAGGGAGGCACTCAGCAAATGCTGCAAAGTGAGTCAGTGGAGAGAATCTTTGTTATGCAGCAGAGAGTCCCAAAGAGGGAAGCAGAGAGAAAAAGGGAGCAACTTGAAGAGAGGAACTGATGCAGAGGGAATATTTTTTAAAAAATTGTACTTTTCTCCAGAAAAACAAATATAGTAGTCCCCAACAAGAACTGCATGAGATAAGTCAGCCAGGAAAGCAATGCTGCGCAAGCGTGAGGACCTGGGGACCCCAGCACCCTATCAAAGCAGGTGTGCTATCCTGCATCTGTAACCCTAGGCTGAGGCGGTGGAGACGTGAAGACCTGGAGCTCCATGTTCAGTGTCTCAAACTGTCTCAAAGGAACAAGGTAGAGAGCAAGAGAGGGAGGAGCCTAAAGTCTACCTGTGGCCTCCACATACAGACGCACACACACACACACACACACACACACACACACACTAAATAAACACTTTCAAAAGAATTGGATGGAATAAAAGATGGGGTAGAGGGATGGAGAGAGAGAGCTCAGTGGTTAAGAGCACCAGCTGCTCCTCTAGAGGACCTGGGTTTGATTCCCAGCACCCACATGACAGTTCACAACCATCTATAACTCTTGTCCCAGGGGATCTAACACCTTCTTCTGGCCTCTGAAGACAATGCACACACATAGTACACAGACATACATTCAGGCACAACACCCATACACATAAAAAATAAAAAGCCGGGCGGTAGTGGTGCACACCTTTAATCCCAGCACTCGGGAAGCAGAGGCAGGCGGATCTCTGTGAGTTCAAGGCCAGCCTGGGCTACAGAGTGAGAGAGTGAGTTCCAGGAAAGGCTCCAAAGCTACACAGAGAAACATTGTCTCAAAAAACCAAAACAATAAAAATAAAAAATAAAATAAAAACAAAGGAAGAATTTTTAAGAGACAAAGGTAAGTGGTGCTGTCTATAATCCTAGCACCCAGGAAGCAGAGACAAGTGGATCACAAATTTGAGACTAGTCTGGCTACCCAGCAAGACTCTATCTCAAAAAAATGAATATTCAACAAATGAAAAGAATTTAAAATTTAATATTTATGAGGCAGAAAAAAAATTAAAACTCTGTTGGAAAGGCAAAATGATGAAAGAGGAGAGCCAGAAAAAGAAGCAAAAGGAGACGACAGAGAGGACATCGGGGTTCTTGATGCCTTGTTTATTGGAGTTTCAAAAAAAAAAGAAAGAGAGAGAGAGAGAAAGAGAGAGAGAAGGAGGGAAGGAGGGAGGGAGGGAGGGAGGGGAGAGAGAGAGAGAGAAAGAGAGAGAGAGAGAGAGAGAAAGAAAGAAAGAAAGAAAGAAAGAAAGAAAGAAAGAAAGAAAGAAAGAAAGAAAGAAAGAAAGAAAGAAAGAAAGAAAGAAAGAAAGGAAAAGAAAAAAAAGCAGGCCAAGAAATCATTAGATAAGTAACACAAAAACTTTGCAGAGCAAACAGGATTCCCAATTTGGAACAGGGAGAGCCTCACCAAGGTGAGGTTTGTAATGGATTATCAGAACAGAGACGGTAAGAGTTCTACGTGCTTCCAGAAACCCCAGGCATCAAGTGTAGAACAGCTATGGTTTGTCCACACCAGGTAGGCAAGCAGTGAATTGCAGAGAGGGGCCCTTTAAAACACTCAGGCAAGAGCACCACCTGGAATTCTATACCCAGCCAGACTCTCAGCCAAGATGAGAAACACGGCAAAGCATTTCAAGCAACATCTCTCCCAGGCAACCCCTTTGGAAATGGTTAAGAAGACATGGGGTCCAGGAAGCAGGAGATCCAACGAGAAAGCCGATATCTAAATCCAAACTGGAGCAAGTCACAAAGCACTTTCTCGAGAAGATAAAAACAGCCTCACCCAGTGACTTATGCTGGTCATCCCAGTACTTGGGAGGCTGAGGCAGGAGGATTTCGAATTCAAAGACAGCCAAGGTTACAGGTGAGACCCTGACTGGAAGGGGAAACGAAAAAAGAAATGATAAAGTTCTCTGTGTGTCTAGTTACTCTGAGAGCAGGTTTACAATTGTGTAAATTGGGAATAACAATTATATTGTTTTAAAAGCTAGCCCCGCCCCCAAAGAAGAACAGTGTTAGCTCCACAGAAGACTGAGTTATGAGGAAAGGAAGAGCCACCAGAGCACAAATATGTGACTCTGCACGAGGCTCAGCCAACCACAAGATGGGCGAGTGGGACTGAATCCCCTAGGAATAGAGCCACAGTTCATAGCTAATGCCTGAACTGGAGAGCCCAGGAGCAGCAATGTAAGCCCCTGATTCAAAAGCGGGGAAGTACATACAGAAGTGAGCAAAGAGGAGTCCGCAGAGGCTGTCCCAGGAGAGTAGGAAGGATGTGTAGATAGAGGACTTAGGGAACGTGTGGCAGAGAAACTTGTGACCTACCTTGCTCTCACTGGGGCCACTTCTAGCTCTTAAATTCCTTCCTTTCCCTAATGAATGAGCAGGTTCACTGGCCCACGCACTCCACCCACCAGAGTCTCTGGGCAACTCCTGCCTCCACCCCCCACCCCAATAGGTTTCATGGAATACCAGTGGCCCCAGAGCAGACAGGGGAACCTTTGGCCTCCTCTGCCTTCTCCTGGGGGTGGAGATCTGCCCAGGCCTGAAGCCTACCGACTTTATCTATCTTTCGTGTAACAAATATTTATCGAACGCCTCCTCCGTGCCAGGCACTAGGGACGAGGCTGTGAACAAGGCAGCCGCAGCCTCTGGCCTCACATTAAGCAAATAAAGCAATAAATACAGATTGTGTGCAAAGCCATGAAGGAAGAGAAGCAGGTCTGCACAGACAGCCCTGGTTTCTCCGTGGGGACACCGAGGGACAGGCTGTGATGGAAACACAGACCCGAATGTTGGGGCTTAGAGGAGAGGGAAAAGGACGGCTGTGGAGGAAGAGGGACATCATGAAGGTCTCTACTCTGCCCCCATCTCTTTCCTCTCCACCCATCACACAGGACAGGTCCAGGACCGGGCTTGTCAGAGGGTAGCAGAGGGAGAAATTCACAGTCCTGCTTTTTAATGGAAATCGATGCCCACTCGCCAGGGTGATCTACACCGGTGATTCATTCCTCACTCAGGTCAGATGAAGCACCGCAGCCCTGGAAAAGAGCAGTGGGGAGCTACACCCTCTTCCAGGGATCTCTCTGGGCCTCCTGCAGTCACCCATCACTGTAGGTGTCTTCCTGCTCTGTCCCTCCTCCATAAACCCTGTTACCATTCAGGCCTTCCCTGCTCAAGAGTCCTCCATGACTCCCCAGGCTCTCAGGGACACATTATGGGCCTTGGTGTATAGATCAAGTACACCAAATACCCAAGTCTCTGGCCTCGCTAACCCAGACTTGAGCTGCAGGTGCAGCCAGGTCAGGCCTCAGGGCCGCAGAGCTAACCTCAAGTTGAAGACCTTCCAGCACCCTCCTCCCTGGAAGAGGCTCGCCATGGCAGAGTGGGAAGTCTTCATTTGCCGCCACAAGCCAGCAAAGGCCTCCAGCAGACTGCAGGGAAGCTGAGCTCTGGAACAGCAGAAATTCAGCAAACATTAAAAAAGGAAGCGACTCAGTTTGGTCCAGTCCCGCCTCCAGGCCCTTGCACTTCCTGGGCTTCTTGCTTTAGGGGCATCTCTTGTCGTGCACATGCTGGCCCGTATCCAGCTCCACCATGGTCCCTCCTTTCAGCAGCCTTCCAGGCTTCTCTCCCGCTTCTCTGCATGTCACCCCCAGGGAGATCTGGTGGCCAAATGAGTAGGCAAGGTCACCCCAAGGTAAGGAAGTTGTACTCTCAGGGGAGGAGCAACTGGAACTTGGCTCCTCTTGCAGTTCCACATGCCAAGTTGGATTCACCAATGTCAGAGCCAACTGCAGAGAAGGATGGAGGCGAAGGATTTCCATGGAGACAGGAAGAAGAAAGAGCCAAACACAGCAGCCTCCCACTCCAGCACTGGTAGTGGCTAGCACCTGCCCGTGCTGTGTAGCTGGATCCATTAGCTTTGTGCCCACCCTGCACCGCAAGCGGATGTGTCCCTGGGAAGGGGAGGCCTGCAAGGGCAGTCATCGGTGGGCATTGCCTATCTGCCAAGTAAGATCTGCCAATCCTCACATGCTTACTCCGCAAGTATGCTGCTACCACTCGGCCCCCCTGGGCCACCCTGTTTTAAAGTGGACAAACTGGAGTTCAGGGAGGCTTGGCCACTTCCCTGCACTCACACTACAGTAAGTGGTGAGGTTCAGATCTGGGCGCAAATCTGCCTGCTGAAGGAGTGTGCTTCTGTCCAAGGCCGCACAAGATGGGGCCCTAAGATGGAACCATGCGTCCTGTGGGGCCTAAGCCCCTAAAAACGAACAGAACTCTGTGTTCTCAACTGGAGTGAGGATCCTGTGGTCTTCCCAGGCTTGCTCACAGAGGGGATCAACCCCAGAGAACAGGATCTGTGAAGGGTTTTGCCCACATGACCAGCTCAGTCCTCACCCCTCCCTACAGAGACAAAGCACTACTATCTCTAAACATGGGAACACTGAGACTCTGCCAGGTCAAGAGCTCAGGTCACATCGTTTAGGGCACTGCTAAGAGGATGGGAACTTATCCATGGCCCCCAGTGATGAGGAACAGGACTGGACTCAGACTCTACTGTCTGTGGCTGCTGGCCACTGACCCCATGGTCTCAGCGTCCTCACTCCACAGTCCTAGGGAGGGTAGCAAAGGTGGAGGTGAGGGGCTATACTTGATTCTTTCCTTCTAGAAATGCTTCTGGAACCTCAGTCCTAGGCTTGCCACTAGTTCTTAGACCATAGGAAGGAAACTCCTACCCTGACCTTGGCGGCCACTGCCCCTCCCCATGCTCTATAGACAGGAGCAGCCAGTGTCCCATGTGGACAGAGTTCTCTGGCCCAGCCCACAGGATATCCAGCTCCACACGCATCTGCTAGTGATCCTCTTCTGGTCCAAGCAGTCTCAGAGGCAGTCTGTCCCTTCTAGATTTGATAGGATAGGTGACCCTCTTTCCAGCAAGTCTCCTAAGTCTGGCAGAGTCCATAGAGGGACATATGCCCACCAACTTAAAACCTGCAGGAGAGATGGGATGTCTACTTGCACTGCGCACTTCATTACTAGACACAAAGAAAGCATCCTCAAATTGTACCTTCATCTCCTCCTGGTCAGGGCTGGCCAGAAACGGGAGCTCCTTTCCCTTGTCCCTGAGAGAGGTTAGGAGGGACATTCTCATTCCCCTGGGTCCAGCAATACCATGAGATGAAGGGGCAGAATTAGAGACCAAGGCTGTCTGTCACTCACCAACCCTCACATCTCTAGCGACTCGGGCAAGTCCCAAAACCTCAGTTTGCTCATCTCTACATGAGGCCACATCACTCCTCTCCAGAGTCCCTCGAGTGAAAACGTAAGACCAAGTGGGCTGCAGCCCAGGACTGAGGTGGGAACCCAGTCTCCCTAAACCCCTCCTGGTCCCACCAATCTTACACCTTGGCCTCCACTTCTACCACCCCAAATCCACGGGGTGGGGGCTGTGGTTTAAAATCAAGGGGAAATTGCTTCTCATTAACTGAAGTTGGTTACCTCTCTCATAAACTGTCCTTCTCAGCTGCAGAAGAGGCCCATTAACACATTTTTTCCTTCTCCAAATGAGGCAAGAGTGGGTAGGCCTGAAAATCCCCATGGACAGTGAAAAAGCCAGAGAAGTCCTCCCCCTCCAGCTGCCCCCCAGCAGCCAAAAAACTCATTGTAATTATCTGTCTGGGAGCAGGCTCAGGGGTGCTCACAGGAGCACGGTTCGTTAAGGCGCTAATTAACAGGAACCTGCTTCCTCTCTGGGAACTATGGGCTGGGGTGGGGGTGGGCTTCGGTCTCCCCCTTCCCTCCCATCTCCCACTGCCTGGTCCGCTCGGTCTCACCTGTGCTACAGGCTTTTGCTCTCACGTGACACCTGGTCGGGGCAACAGGGATGTCCCCTGTGGGCGCAGAGCATGGGCTGACAAAAAAAAAGAGAAGATGGACGTAGAGAGACCAGAACAAGGGGCTCCCCTAACAAGAGACTCAGAGCCGAGGTCCCTGTGGCAACCCTGTTCCTTCAGACATCACTCTCCAAATCTGAGCAAAGTAAAAGGCTGAACCATGAGGGCCAAAGACTGTCCGCGGGAGGCTTTGGGATAGAACTGACATGGAGCATGGAGCAGGTAGGTGAGGGTGAGGGCTTGCTTAGAACCCTGAAGAGCTGCAAATCCAACAGTAAGACGCTGAGAGCAACGTTTAATAAACACCTACTTTATGTCAGGCCTGATCAAATGGGCTTTCTCAACCTTCATAGAGCAGCCCCATATTACAGCCAGATAAAGAGGCCAATGTCAGGCTAGTAGGTAAGATGTGGTTAGAAACAGGCCAAGCTGAGTTCTGTTCCTCCCACTTTGCCTACCCCAACCCCAGGTCTTCAACACACAGGAAGGTGCATGTGGCTCTCCAGTGGCACTTCTCAGCACCAGAGAGACCCTTTTGTGCTCACTGCACAGAGGTGTGTGATGTAGAAACCTTTGCCAGGGTGCCACAGCCTGAGGAAGTGAGGATTTCAAGAGCCAGGCCTTGAAACACACTGGAGACCCAGCCAGCCCACAGGGGCCTTGCCCAGAACCAAGCTGCTTCCCCAGCACCCTCAGCCTAGGAAACTTCCCAAGAAATAGCTGCCTACCCTGCCTACTCCAGGTCTCTGCCTGCCTTGGCTGCTAAGAAGACCCCTCGGCTTCCTGCCAGCCCTCACAAACACCTTCCCAGTCACTCAAGCTCCCCTCCAGAGAGGACCCGAGTCAAGAATTCTCAGAAGAGAGCAGAAGTTATGAGAGCCATTGGCCTCTGCTATATGGCTCCTAAGGAGGGATCCTGGGGGACCAAAGGACTGCCATGATGGAGAGCCAAGCACCCCCTCCAAAGGGACCATCTAGGCGAGGTGAGAGGGGGTAGTGGGATATTCATGTTCCCAGGAAATTCTCTAGGATCTACAAGTGAGCACAAGTGTTCACTCACATGGCATACTAGGCAGACACAGGCCTCACCTAACTGCCAGATGCCCAGATGAGCTCTGCCTCAACCTTCTAGCCCCTTGCCCACCTAACCTAGACCCATCCATCAGTGCATACTTGCGCTTAGATTCCACCTCAAAACGGAAGCACATCCTGCCAACTCTATTCATTTGCTCCCTGAGGCTAGAGGATACAGGCATATATCCTTCAGGCTCCATCCCATGGGAGCTTGGATGGACACACACACACACACACACACACACACACACACACACAATTCTTGTGCTAACTCTGGGCAGAGCACACATACCACAGGGTCCATACGCATCACACTTGGGTATTAGTAGAAGTGAGCTCACGGGCCCACTCAGCAGAGAGAGACATATCGAAGCCTTCCAATCTCACACAAGCCCTGGGCCTGCTCAGAGAAGATGTGCACAGGTGCTCCTGGATGTCAAGAACCCCGAACTGGGTTCATCCATCTTCAAAAGAGGGCACCCCCTCAGAGCTGTCAGCCTCCATCATCAATGTCCACAGGTCCCTCCACAGCAGCTCCTCCCTGGCACAGACCTCAGTGCTCTTGATTATTTTCACCAGAGATACCAAGGGCTCTCCTGAATTTACACAGCAAGGGGGTCTAGCACTCTGCCCTCCTGGGCAGCTCAGATGCGGTGTATGGGAACAGAGGAGAGCAGAGCCATGGGCCCAACGTTCGTGCCATGGTGTCATGGGCAGGCCCTCCACCTACCCTCCCTCCACTGGAAATTTTCTCTCTGCTCTCCTGAACTGGTCTTCAAGCTGGCTTGCATAGTTCCAGGATGCCCATATGTGGCTCTAATTGAGATGAATCCCCTGGACCGGATCTACAAGGACAGCAGAAGCACACTACAGGCCTAGGGCTTGGGGAGGTTTCTAGAAAGCAAATACAGTCCCTGAGCCTGCTATTATTCTCCAGGTGGCAAATCCTGGTCCCTCCTGTCTCTTCCTCCTGCTGGTATCTCTGTGGACTAGGCAAGGCCAGAGTGGGGCAACTGGCTGGTAGCCAAAGACTAGCTCTCAAATTTGGAAACTGAAGTGAATCTCTGGCCCCAGCGGCCTTCACACTGTGGACCCCCCACACCCAGCCCTGTACAGGTCCTAATGTCCCGGGCATGACTGAGCCTCCCCAGTCAATTCTCCTTGGAATGTAGCCCCTGAGACCTGAGTGAAGGTTTTCCAGCAATCCTTCCCATGTGTGTCTCTTTCGGCCCAGAACAGCACTGTGGGGAGGGTCTCCTGTGTGTTGACTACTAAAGAGTTAGCTTCTTGACTCTGAAAACATCTCTCTGGTAAATCGGCCTGCCTCTGGGGCTGCCCCAAGCTGTGGGTCAGAGGCTGGAGGGTATTCCCTGAGCCTCACATGACAACAGGCCTCACTGTGCCCCTCAGAAGCCTGCTCCCAGGCTTTTGTCCC
>CABHPQ010176820.1:0-17429 GCA_902168405.1 Peromyscus aztecus
CATACAGAAACACATGCAGGATGTCCTCATACAGAAACACATGCAGGCAAAACACCAGTGCACGTGAAATATAAAGAGTAGTCTCCAAACATGGCTGATGAGGCTGATAACAAAGCTTTGTGTGCCCTGGTACAAAGTCCATTCCAGGCCTTCAGGGTCACTGACTGTATGGGGGTGAGG
This sequence comes from Peromyscus aztecus, assembly GCA_902168405.1. NCBI lineage: Eukaryota > Metazoa > Chordata > Mammalia > Rodentia > Cricetidae > Peromyscus > Peromyscus aztecus. Next base: position 181 of record CABHPQ010176820.1, read on the forward strand.
GCCACAAGGCAGAGCCTGCGGGGTCACTGACTATAAGGGGGTGAGGCCAACAAGGCAGAGCCTGGGTTTCTGATGATGTGTTTTGTCACATTAGGTGGAGGACTTAATCACATCCTTCTGGAAATCTCTGCAGCAAGACACAGTCATGCTCATGTCTCTGCCTGACGTGCGCCAGCTCTTTGGATGCTACGACATGCAGCTGTTTAAGGTGAACAGACCCTTGATTCCCCTGTACATCCCTTCCAGAAACAGATGCCGGTGGTGGAGTTAGAACAGCACCCCCAATACACACCGTCACAGACTAGAATACCTCCAACACACACAAGCCCAGAACAGCAACCCCAACACACACACCAGCCCAGAACAGCAGCCCCCAGTACACACACCACCCCAGAACAGCACATCTCAAATACACACCATCACAGAATAGAACACCCCCAACACACACAAGCCTAGAACAGCAGCCCCCAGTACATGCACCAGCCCAGAACAGCACACCCTTAACACACACACACAGACACACACAGACACACACAGAGACACACACACACACACACACACACACACACACACAAACACACACCAGTGCACGATGGACCAGAGCCTTTTGTTCTTTTGAATTTTCTCATACAAAGAAAATAAGGACCCATGATTCAGAATTTAGTCAATTTCCATCTCTGAACATATCAACTAAAGATTTTATTTTTAATTATTTTGCTTCTTGGCTGTTTGGTTGGAGACAGGATCCCACTATGAAATCAAAGCTGGCTTTGGACTCATAATTCTCCTGCTTCAGTCTCTGGAGTACTGGGATCATAGGTGTTCCCAGGCCAGTCTTTTAAAAAGGCATTTTTTAGGGGGAAGGCAGAGAGATGACTTAGAGGTTAAGAGCACTGGCTGCTCTTCCAAAGGACCCAGGATTGATTCCCAGCACCCACCCGGCAGCTCACAACCTTCTGTAACTCTAGTTCCAGGGAATCCAATGCCTCTTCTAGTCTCGTCAGGCACTGCACACGTGTAGCACACAGGCGTGCATTCAGGGAAACACTTGTACACATAAAATAAAAACAAATCAATTTCAGAAAGGAAAAGACATTTTTGAATGCAGAGCCATGGATGGTTACTCTGGAACAGTCCCTGTGGGGCTTGCCTTGCTCTGGAGCTCTGGTCTCTGGGGCAATCACTGGATTTTGAAGGTCAGACAGGCCCCACCCATTCCTGTGGTGAAATTGTCTTGCTCATCACAAATCTTACCATTTAGGTTTTCAGGGTCTAGTGCTTTTAGTTTCTCACCACAGAAGCAGAAAGAAAGGAGCGGACTCGGTCCTTAAACATGTTGATTTTGACCCTCCTGGGATTAACCAGAGTGGTGGTGGTTTTGTGGTTTGGTTTGGTTTGGTTTGGTTTGGCTTTGGGTTTTTGTCTGTTTGCTTTAGTTGAATCAGGGGCTAGGGTGGGTCTCCATGGCATAGTATTTGCCTGGTCTCCATGGCCTAGTATTTGCCTGGTATGCACAATCCATCCCCAGAATCAGAAAGAAAGAAAAAAAGATCCAGTATCAATACTTGAAAATCCAGATTCCGGTTCCGGCACACCAGGGTGTCAGGGTGCCCTGTACAAGAAGCAGCGGCTGCATTAGTGACCTCCCTCAGACCTGCCGTGCCTACCGGGTCCCTGGGTCGGTTGCTTGCAGCACCTGCAGCACAGGCCAGGTCACACTGGTGGATTCTTTCTCTGCAGGGCCTGGAGGACATTCTCCTCCCTGACTTCCTGGAGGACGTTAGTATCCAGTACCTGAAATCCGTCCGGCTGTTTAGTAAGAGGTTTAAACTGTGGCTTCTCAGGGCTCTCGAAGGTTTCCCGGCCATCTTACAGATCTCCAAACTCAAAGGTAGGGTTCCACACAAAACGCAGACTCTGCAAGATGAAGAACTGAATGTTGCCACTAGGGCTGCTCCATCCAGAGGTCGGTTGTACACAGCAGCCCTTTGCCCCTCACTGATGGAATGGAGGCAGAGCCCGGTCAGCCTGGGTGATTTTGTCGTTAGCGCTTCTGATGGGTTCCCGGGCTGAACCACATACCCTGCCTGGGTGTGTTCTCCTCAAGAGCTGTCATTGAATAGCTGAGTTCATTCAGGAGGAGAGGGAAAAGAGTCAGCACCTGCCCCCCCCCCCCCACCACCGCCACCCTTCCCATCCTTCCCTTTAATACTTTTTCCAAAGAGATGAGAAAGTTGGGGTATTTGGAGATCTTGGTAAAAATTCTGGACTTCTCAGAATGCCTGTCCTAGTTAGCTCAGATTGCGGTCATACATCATGCCCTGGGCGCTCACGGGCAGCTGAGATTCATTCCTCAGTTACTTGTGAGGAGTGGATGCCGTACAGGCTGCAAGTCCAGCATGAGGACAGTGGCAGACCTGGTCTAGTTAGGACTTGTTTTCTGTTTCATAGACAGTCTGTCTGCTTTGCCCTCACGTTGGGAAAGAGATGGGGACTCTGCCTGAGTTCTCTTCTCTTAAAAGCACCAATCCCTTCGGGAAAGTTCCATGTTCATGACTAATTCGCTCACAGAGGCACCTCTTCTCAGTACCATCGCTGGGGAGTGATGCTTCACCAGGTGAATAAGGGGGACGCAAACCAGCCTGCAGCAGCCCAGTCCAGATGCTAAGTTTATACAAGTCTCTGCCACAATGGGCTTCTATTGGCCATGCTGCCCCTACCAGAATCCCTGAGCCACTGGGGAAAGGGTGAGCAGGCGGGTGATGAAGTGGAGTCCCAGACTCAGGCGGCCCAGCTTTCCTGCTTAGCCATGAGTGCACAGAGGAGCTAGAATGTGCAGTACCAATAATGGCCTTGTGTGTTGTTCTTCACAGAAGTCACTGGATTTGTCAAAAGACTCAGGAGAAAGACATACCTTTCCAACATGGCAAAGGTAAGCTGCAACTCAACATCCGTGCATCTTCCTAAGGCACATGGTGAAGCTCCACCTCTTCTGTGAAAGAGGGAGACCATTTCATCCCATCCATAGTCAGAGGGCAGATAAGGGAGCCTGCTGGCCATTGGCTGGGGAGGCCCTCAGGTCCCATGGTGCAATGCGAGGAGCCCACCCTGCCCCTCGTACTGAAAGGCTCCGGTCACCTCTGATCTCTCTGCACAAGAGAGAAAGTAGAGCAGCATTTAACAGATATGGGAGGGATGCCCCGTGGGGGTACCGACCTGGGCCAGCTGGTGTCAGAGGTGAGAGGTGAAAGGTGAAAGGCATCACAGCAGACCCTGTGACAGACAGATGGGCAGACAGACAGACCTCTTCCCCTCTACATGCGGCCTCTGGGCTCTGTGTGTCTGGGGTTCCAGTCTCCTCAGCACTGAGTGTTTGGCTTCTGTGATGATTATGTAGCTGGCGTACTTGGTAGAGGATGGCGATGCAGTTCAATCCTCCTGGGTCTGCGGGTTCCTTCGCACAGGCTCAACTCACGTCAGACTGAAAATGATTCAAAGGCCCTGACAGCTGCACCTGTACTGAGTGTGGACAGACATTCCTTGTCACTGTTCCCTCAACTACACCGTGCAACACAGCACTTGCTGTACCGGGTGTTCCAGGTCCCCTGGAGGTGGTCTAAGCTAATGGAAGACTGTATGGACCGCACACAAACACTACATACATAAGGGACTGGAACGTCTACAAAGCTTGGCATCCATTTCATCCCACCCACAAGCAGAAGGTAGACAGGAAAGCCAGCCCGCTGGCCACCGGCTGGGCAGGCCTCCAGGTCTCATGGTGCTCACCCTGCCCCCTCGCACTGACAGGTTCCAGTCACCTCCGCTCTCTCTGTACGATGGCATACACAGCATCTAGGGACCAACCCCAGCTTGATACCAAGGGACAGTGGTATAACTCCAGTCCTCTGGACGTGAGCCTGAAATCCTTCGGGCAGCAGATCTAGATAGAGCTTGGGCACCAGCACTATGCCCCAAGTCCGTCTGAGCTGGAGAGGAACTTAACGGGTCCTCTGTGAACCAGCCCATCCGACTAGCACACAGCCCTCCCTGGGCTCCCTGTTCTGCTGCACATGCACATTCATGGGTCTGTCTGGCAGTGACTATGTAGTATGGCCTTGATTTCACCCCAGTCAGGATGGCATGTTTGGATTCTAAAGTGAGCCCTTCTCCGAACCTTATCTCTGCTCGTATGACTCCTTGAGGATATTTACTCAACAGCCTAATGCTGTTTCCTCCTCTGGGAAATGGAGATTTGTGTAGTTGAAGGCCGACCAAGCGCCTATACTATGAAATCATGAAATGTAAAGGTTTCTATAGTCCCCGCCTGATAGCTCAGTAAACCAGCTCTTAAAGGTTCCATTCATGTTTGAAGGTTCCCGACAGAAAGCACAGAGACAGGGCTGGGAATGCAGCTCAGGGACAGAGTGATTCCTTGGTGTGTACAAGACCCAGAATCTGACGCCCAGAAGAAGGGAGAGGGAGAAAAGGCAGACTCCCGAAACCCCACAACCATCTGCTTAGTATCAAGGACAACATTGATCAATTACCCTCCAGTTTCCTTTCTAGAGTAACTTGGGCCTGGATTGGGGTGCTGAGGAAGAGGAAGAGAGGAAGCTTGGCAGGTCTGGCTTCGGGAGCTAGAATGCATAGAGTCTGAACATTTCATGTCATTTGAGATTTGATGTTAATGGATGTTCCCATAGCCACTTTTCCTTCCCTCGACAGCAATAGGAAGCTCTGTGATGTTCAGGGGGATTAGTCATGATAACAGGATGCGAATTAACTGTTATTCTCCCTCTGCATCCTTAGACGATGAAGATGGTCCTGAAGAACAGCAGGAGAGTTGGCCTCTTGAAGTCAGATCTGCGTGCCATCATCAGCGAAGGCACTTTGGATATTTCGAAGAAGGTCCTGGCAGGTGACTCAGACCATGAAGAGGATCTGGAGAGCCACACAGAGATGAAATGTAACCCTCCTTCACAGCACTCTCCCTTTGGGGCCAGCATGACCGGCACTAGGGAGGTCTCAGGACAGCGGAATACTATTTACCTAGTTGAATGTGCTCAACGCATGTCTTCCCGTAGGGGGCGACAGATGACCCAGGAAGTCCTCCATGGCATCTGCTCCCAGGGCCTTCCTGAGGGTCAGACAGGGTGTCCGTGCCAATGCACGTTTGGGGAGAGAGTGCCAGTGTGGCTGCTCGACAGCCTTTCTTTGTCGATACCCTCCTCAGGGGAACGAGGGGGCGGGGTCATATCTGCATCTGTCTCATAGCCACACAAATCCATCCTGTGTGATGGGATGGAGTTAGCTCCGGGCCTTACCAGGTTCTGCTAACCTGCCGCTAGCCCCGTAGAATTCTAACAATGCGTAGTGTAAGGGTCCAGCTGCTCACCATGGCACTACTCCACAAACAACCAGTACAGAGTGCCAGATTCCTCCCACTTGACATTTGATAATTGTAATCATTTTCCAAGAAAGGGAAATATCTTTTCTATAAAGAGGCCCAGTGACTGGTGACACACTGGGTTTGGGGGGGGGGGTAGGGCAGGGGAAGATAGAGTGATTAGAGAACTGTCCCAGAGGACCTTTCAGGAGGGGAATTGATAGCTACCAGAAGGTAGCAAGGGGTGCCAGCCTCCACTTCCAGCCAGAATGCCCCAGGGAGATCTAGCAGCTTCTCTCTCTGAAGGCATAACTCCCTGCCCCCCAACCGTGGCTGAAGCTGCCTACAAAGATGTCAGCTGTGCTCATGGTGGGCCACCCAGAGTGCCGCTGCCACACACAGCACTTCAGTTTCTGGGACCAAATGGGCACATGGATTCGGCAACATATAAACCACCTACCAAATAATCTTTTCTTTGACCTTGAAGTAGAGGTGGCGTTGCTAAGATTGTGCTGGTTATTAAGCTACGGAAATAATCCATGCTTTTGTTAATAGTCGCTTACGTCCCCTGTCCCTAAGACCCTGGTTGTCCCCAATCCAGATGCCCCTGGAATGCCCCAATTCCCTTAGCCCAGCAAACTTCAGAGCTCTGGGCATCAATTCCCAATAGTAGAAGCTTTAAAGGTCTCCCTCCAAGGGCACTGGCTTTCCCAGAAAACCCAGGTGGGCATCCGTACACTGTTCTTGTTCCAAGCCCCAACTTATCTATAGGCCCAGTGAAGGCACATGGGCCCCAGAATCCTACAAACTTCCTCTTGGCCTGCTGAGGACACATGTGTGCCCGCTAGCAACCCTTTGTGTCTCTCAAAGAGGTTGCAGAGTCCAGCCAGCACATTACTAGCTTTGTTGGTATCTGCAGGCCTGGTGTTTCTGAAATCCAGGGCCACAGCACCCTGCTGCTTTCCTAAACTCCACTTGCTGGGTTGTTGCTCCAGAAAGGAAGAGAAGCTCTTCCTCCACCCATGCTACCTGGGACACTCAGACCTGAGGTCACACACCGGCGGGGGTTCCACCTGTGTGAGTACATAACCCCAGGCAAGGCGCTTACTGCCTTTGATGCCCCCATCATTTCAGTGACACTAATAAACTAGCTCATTTGTGAAACTGTCAGGGATTGGTGAGGTCATGTCTGCACCGCGCAATGAGCTCATCCGAAGCCAGACTCTGTGTAATTGCAAGGCGGAGCTATTGTCTCAAAACCCGTCTTTCCATTGCAACAAGTGGCGGAGATAGGACTGTGATGACCAAGAAGGTGGCCCCCCAAAATGACAGTTCCAGCCAGAGAGCTGATCTTTTGTGTTCAAGATGAGTATGAGGTCCTGGGAATCCCCTCTGGACTGTTCTTCTGGTCGGTCCCCTTGGTTGCTGGGACATGAGTACCTAGTTCATGCAGTCTGCTCTGTCTCCTTACAGGCTTGGGCTGTCTAATTTCTTTGCTGGAAACCTCCACAGATCTTGCTGAACTCCTGAACTGTGTGTCTTCAAACCTCCAAGTGCTTGTCTTCCAGGTACAAAACTCTGAATTTTTACAAGAAAGGAGTGGGTGTTGATGCTTCTAGCTAAATTATAGCCTCAAGTACCCAGCACTTACCTGTATGATTCTGGCCTTGACGGCCATAGAGGTGGTAAACTCGCTCAGAACTCATCCTTTGTTTCCAAAGAGTGTAGGCCTTGGGAGAATGAATCCCTTTGATGTACTGCCTGTCCTGAGGGCATGAGAAAGAGGCTCTCTGATGGTTATAAGTATGTTGGGGTAGTGTGGGTGTTAGGATAGGGACATGGCCTCTCACCTCCCTGACAAGGCACAAAATGGGGAGGTGGCATGTCACTGTGTGTGTGTGTGTGTGTGTGTACTGTGTTTGAGTGAATGTGGGGTAGCATACGTGTGTGAGTAGACGTGTGAAATGCGAGGAAGTAAGGTACATGGTTGTGCATGTGCATGTGTTTGGGTAAACAGATGTATGTGAGAATAAGGGATGTGTCTTCAGATGAATGTAGATAGGTGTGCACGTAAACATTTGAAAGAGAGAAAGAGGTGGTGAGGGGTGAGCACCAAGGGGACTGTTGAGGAAGGAAGGCCTGCCTTTGGGAATAGCATTGTCCATCTGGGTGTTTTACAGACATGTCCCAATAAAGTGATTTGAAAAAACTCAAAGGTTGAACATGGTGGTGCACACCTTTAATCCCAGCATTCAGGAGGCAGAGGCAGGAGGATCTCTATGAGTCCAAAGCCAGCCTGGTCTACATAGTGAGCTCCAGGACAGCTAGGACTACATAAAGAGACCCTGTCTCAAAAAATAACAAATAACAACAATAACAAAGAAGGAAGGAGGAGGAGGAGGAGGAGGAGGAGGAGGAGGAGGAGGAGGAGGAGGAGGAGGAGGAAGGAGGGAGGGAAGGAAGGAAGGAAGGAAGAGAAGAAAAGAAAAGAAAGAACTGGAAGGTGGGCTGCAGCTGTGTGTAGGTCAGTGGTACAGCACTTGCTTAACATGTGTGAAGCTGAGGTTTCCACTCCCAGGACCACCCCACCACCACCACACAAGATGGATTGTCAATGGATGTGAGTGGATTGCTTCTTCTGGCAGGTGTGCCTCTAGGGACTCCTTTCGCTGGGGTTCTGGGCTTGACTTCCATCACCAGTCAGGTGGACAGCAAGCCACGAACAGCCAAGAACGCCAAAAGAGAAGTTCTAGCACGGTGCCTGTGGCCCCCGTGGAGCAGGGCAGCTCAGGGCTTTGGACCCGAACTTAGGTGGAATCCAGGACTCACCTTCAAGGTGACAAAGAGGTCCTTGGAGAAAGCATGGGACTTGAAGTGATGTGTGAAAGGGGTACAGCCCAAATATCAGCTGAGAGAGAGGGGCAAAGATGTGGTGAGGAAACACTGGCAGAGATGAGTGTATGGGAAATCGGGAAGAGATGCCACAGGTCATAGCCAGGACCCTGGGGCCTGGGAACTGGAAAAGGGCTTCAGGAATTCTCCCATCACCGCTTTTCTGTCCCTCCCCACCAGCCTTCTTGGTAGCTCTGACCAGGGTCTGCATCTCCAAAAGATGAGCCAGAAAAATGCCCAAGGAAAGAGCCCGGAAGCCCTTTCCAACTGTTCTTCTCACCCTTTACTTCTTAAAAGATAATCACCCCAAGCTATGTGAGGAGGGTGCACACCTATGACTAAGAAACTGAGGCAGGAGCATTATGGATTCAAGACTAGCCTGTGTTACATAGCCAGGCCCTGTGGTTAAAAAAAAAAAAGTAATAATAATTGTTCCAGATTTTGTACTGAACATGGATGGACTGGGCAGCTGAAGGCTTGTACCATGTCAGTGATGCAGGCTTTCGAGGGTCAGTCTCCATCTTTAACCAAGAAATCTTTAACGCCAGTCGTGCCTCTCAGCAGCCAGACTGACTCGTTCACATGGCAAGCCACACAACTCCCTGTAACACCACGTGTTGCCCGTCTCTACCACCCTCTCTGCCGCCTTCACCAATGAGGCGTGCTAAGAAAAACGGTGTTTTTGTAAGAGAATGCCTTGGAAGGGCTTGTTACTATAAAATAGTTTAGCTGGTTTAAAAAAAAAACCAACAGATGATTGTCAATAAAACAGTCAGTGCAGAGCCTTGGGCCTGTCAAAGATGACTAATGGCTTTGGTTGTTAGCATCTGGCAGGATGCTAGTGGAAGAAAATGTCCAATTTGGTTCTCATCTTGTTCAGTTTGGACCCAAGAATACTTACTAAATGTAGAAACAAGAAGTGCCTTGGGGCAACAGCAGTGGGACAGATACTCCCTGGCGCTGATGGCCACCCAGAGCTCCCTCCCAGGTGCCTTTAGGGAGCACCCCCACCCCTGTGGCCTGAGAATGTGGCTCAGTTGGGAGAGTTCTTGCCTAGGAGAGATGAAGTCTCATCCCCAGCATCTCATAAAAACTATACACGGTGATGCACCCCTGTAATCCCACCTTCAGTGATGCAAGCCCCGTAATCCGGGCCCTCAAGGCGGAGGTGGGAAGACCAGAAATTCATCATCCAGCTTGAGGCCAGGTGGGGTTACATGAGACCCTACCTCGAAAATCAATCAATCAATCAATCAATCAATCAAGTGCCCCAGTGTTTCCGTAGTTGCAATATCCTTCAACCTCACTCTCACTCCGTCACTCTCAATCACCAGTGGGAGCCCACTCAGCAGTGAGAAATGTGGTAAGGAAGATGGTAAGACTCAGAAGATGGTTAGTGCCAGCCACCTAGGCCATCAGATGGGCAGAGTTCTCCTGGGCACAAGGGCAGGGACTCACCAACCTAGACGCTCACACCCCTAGCAGCCAGAGCTGTGTTTCCCACACAGGCACCCTCATGTTCTAGTGCTGTGGGCTCTGTGCCCCTCTGTCAATCAGACATGGATGCAGAAGAGCGAGTCCTCGGTAGTCACCAACTCTACCAGCGGCGCTTCTCCAGGGCACTTCGGTGTGGCTGCTGCGGCCCTTCTCTGTGGTACCCACTGAAGAAAATGAATTGAACAAAGTTGATTTGAGCAAAGAACGGTTCCTGCATTGGGCAACCCCCAAAGCCAGAGACGGTCCCCTCTGTTATGGCGGCAGTGTCTGTAGACAGAAAAGGCTAAAGAAAGATGGAATAGGGACAGAAAGTCAGTAGGCCAATAAGGCTCAGGCAGAGTCGGATCATTGTCAGGGATTATGGGCTAAAACCTTGGCTAGTTTCCCCTTCCTCCCTCTCTAACCTCCTCCTCTCCTCTGTCCAGCCCTCTCTCCTGATTTCTCAGGTCAGATAAAAACCTTCGTTTCCTTTTGGTGACAGAGCTTCAGCCTGAGTTAATCCATAGGAACCTGTTGGGACTCAGTGCAAGACTCAGTTCAAGTCAATGTCCCCCCATAAACTTACTTAACATACTTCACAACTGACCTCGCTTTACTAATTGTGTGGGGACTGAAAATAAAACAGATTTCCTACCTCCCTGCTTCTCTCCACCTATTTCAAAGGGCTCTGCTGTGGTATTGTGTTCCCCGAAATATTGTGCATGCTAATAAACTTATGGGGGGGGTGGTCAGAGATAGACAGCCACAATATTAAACATGAGGATAGGCAGTGGTAGCACACGCCTTTAATCCTAGCATTCCAGAGACAGAAATCCCTCTGGATCTCTGTGAGTTCAAGGCCACATTGGAAATGGCCAGGCGTGGTGACACATGCCTTTAATCCCAGAAAGCAAGCCTTTAATCCCAGGGAGTGGTGGTAGAAAGCAGAAAGGTATATAAGGCGTGAGGACCAGAAACTAGAAGCATTTGGCCTGGTTAAGCATTTGGCTGGTTAAGCATTCAGGCTTCTAGTAGCACAGTTCAGCTGAGACCCATTCTGGATGAGGACTCAGAGGCCTCCAGTCTGAGGAAACAAGACCAGCTGAGGATCCGGCCAGGTGAGGTTAGCTGTGGCTGGTTCTGTCTCTCTGACCATCCAGCATTTCACCCCAATAACTGGCCCCGGGTTTGATCTTATTAACAAGAACTTTTAAGATTCCTCCTACACTCTGCCCCAGAACCATCTGCACACAAAATGAAGCAAACTTGTTGACCTGACTCCAGTGGTCCTAACAAATCAGGTCTTGCCACACATCCCACAAAACAAATGGGAAAAGTATGGCCTGGAGAGATGCTAAGTGGTTAAGAGTACTTGCTGCTCTTCCAGAGGACTCAAGTTCAGTTCCTAGCGCCCATATGGGGCAATACATGCCTGTAACTCCAGCTCCAATGAATCCAGTGCCACCTTCCAGCCTCCACAGGCACTGCACACCACAGAGAGAGAGAGAGAGAGAGAGAGAGAGAGAGAGAGAACCAGCCTTCTCAGCCCATTTTTGGATTACTGACAGAACTGGGTGGGGTAAGGATGGTGGCTAAGGATATTGGGGTAAGGATGTGAGGGTAAGGATATTGTGGGAATAAGGATGTAGGGGTAAGGATATTGTGGGAGTAAGGATGTGAGATAAGGATATGGGGTAAGGATGTGGGGGGATGGCTAAGAGGTATGCATAATTAATCAGCCTTGATCAAACTGTGGTTTGGTCAGGGTTAGTCAGGCAGGGCTTCGTCAGTCATAAGATGGCTGCTACTGTCTGCGGGCAGAGAGGGAGTCTTTCTTGTCACAGAGGCTTACCCACCTCACATGTTGCTTCTGGAATCAAAGGGGACTCCCTCAAAAAAAATGACTCAGTGCAAAGGAGACAAATGGAGGCAGAGATGTCAGGCTGCAAACCTGTTTGTAGATGGGACAGTGTGTTTACATGTGTGTACGGCCGAAGGACAGCATTGGTGCGGTGCCTCGGACACTGTCCACCTTCTTATTCTTGAGACAGAGTCACCTCCCGCCCCACCACTTCCCTGAAAACACTGTAAACAAGTTATGGCAGGGTGGTTGGGGAGGGGGTGGCAGGTGAGTCCGCAGCCTGTGTGGGGAGGTCAGAGGTCAGTGTTTTAGGAGTTGGTTCTCCTTCTGTCTTGTGCTTGAGGCAGGGTCTCTTTTGTGTCTGCTGCTGCTGTCTGGCCCTGGACATCCCTGGTAATTCCTTGAGACAGGTCCTTCACTGGCCAAGAACTCACCAGTAGGCTAGGCTGGCTGGACTCTTTTTTTTTCACATGTGTTCTGGGGACCAAACCGAGGTCCCCTTGCTTATGAGGCAAGCACTCTACCAACAGCTAGCTTCTGAGCCTAACTTTAAGCCTAATTTTAGGACTCATCGGCTATCTGTAGGTCCAAGTGAAAGGTCAGGACGAACAGCAAAAGCAGCCAGTACGTCCTCCTTACAAGACTAGATATAGGTCCCCTGCTTCCCTCTGATTTTTCTTTTATTGTTTTTAATCGAAAACAGAGTCTTCTCTCGTATAATACATCCCGACCACAGTCCCCCCCTCCACTCCTCCCAGCCTGCTCCCCCGCCTCCCCTCTCCCCCACCCACTCCTCTTCCATGTCCCTTCAGAAAAGAGCAGGCCTCCAAGAGACCGCAACCAAACATGACAAAACAGAGCACGGTAAGACATGGCAACAGCCCTCACACCGAGTCTGCCTCCGTTCTTACCCAGGTGTCTCTCGTCTCCCTCTTTGTCTTTCTCCTTTTTAAAATGTCTGCTCGTGACAAATTCGTGCATTTGGAAACATGAGGTTCGATGGTGGTGTTTTTTTTTTTTTTAATTTTATCATAAATGCCAACATTTTTTTTTCTCTCTCTCTCACACAAAAATAATAGCCAAGCAAAAGCAAAGAGGAGTTTGTCAGGCTGGCTGCCGGCTTTCAGCTAAGATGGAATTTCCTGCTCACCGCTGTGAGCAAAGCCATGACCTTGAGCCACAGAGACAGTTTTGGTAAGTTCAAGACCTGGAGACGCTGGTGGGAATAGACTCCACGAGGCAACACTTGCTTAGTGTGTACAAGGCCCTGAGTTCAAGCCCTAACACTGAAAAGCAAGCAAAGACTGTAGATAAATGGTTTATTAGATAAATATTAATAAATAGATAAGTGATAAGATAAATAACAAGTAAGAGGATTGTTACCATGGCACACATTTTACTGTTGTCGTGTGGAATCTATTCATCCTTCTCTTAATATTTTAAATAATGTGCAGCATACACACTGAAAACCGTGGCTGTCCGTTCGCTGGTGACGAGGCGATTGTCCGTTGAGTAAATGGTCTGTGTGCCGTTCTCATTCCCTCCCAGCTGGACACGGGGAAAGCCATAAACTGGGACATTATGAGAAAAGTGCTCCGAGACGGAGGGGAAACACGTTCCTTGGAGCACTGTTTTTAACTGTTAGGAAGAGCCGCTGATAAAGCCACCACTGTGTGCCCGTGACAGAAGAATGGAGTGCTGCTGCAGATTTCCTGGTCGATAACTGGTCTTCCTCGGTCGAGGCCAGTCGCATCGCTGATGAGGATGAGTCACACAGGAGTTGTGGGGAGGGGCTTTTTGTTTTTCAGTTTCCTGGGATGAATCATTCAGTGAACAGGTATCTCTTTTTCCCCCTGCCTGCAATGTCCAAGGCACTTTCATGGGCACTGGGCGGATGGCATGTCAACTTCCGTGGATTTATAATCTCCTAGGAGATTGGTGAGATGCACCTCCTGGTGTGTCTGTGAAGACATTTCCAGAGTAAACTACCTGAGGAAGGATGACTCACCTTAAAAGTGTGTGGTGTGTCTCCCACCACTGAGGGTTTGTCTGAGCAGAGGGAGAGGGGAGTCTGTGCTTTATGGTGTGAACTGCTCCGCTCCACCATGCCTCTCCCAGCATGATGGAGTGTCCCCTCTGAAACCGGGAGCCAAACCCTCCCTCCCTTAGGCTGCCTCTGCCAGGTGTTTAGGCCCGCTGTGGAGAACTAACACAGCAGACTAAGCCACTCCTACAACCCGCGCACTAGGCAGGCAGAGTCAGCCTTGCCCCACCAGCTGCCAGGTGCCCGGGCCCCACATAGACAGAGCAGAGAGAAGGCAAGCCGTTTTCCAGATCCGCTTGCAAACACCCTGTAGCTCTTTGGAAGATTGCTGCTAGAAGTAGCCATGTGGCTGACACCCATTTTTAATGAGGCACTCCCTTGTAATGAGCTCCAGACTTTATGCAAACACTCATCCCAAGCAAAGAGGTAGAGTAAGGCCAACGTGTGAGCACAGAAGAATGCCCAGTTCTGATCCTCACCCCCCATCTCCCCTCCCTGCCTGTCATTCAGAGCATTCACACCAGCGGTTTCCCCTCTTCCCGTAGACTGTAGTTTCCCCAAGGTTTGTTAGGCTTGGCATCGTAGAACAAGTTTAATATAGACAAGTCAGCAACTACCCCACAGGCAGTGTCCAACCCCCTGCATCCATCAAGGATGGGTGAACACCGGATAGGGAAAATCGTGGAAGCTTTGAAATGGACAAAAACCTTACCTGATGTGGACAGATCTAAGAAGATGGAGTCCATGCTTCTGGAATATACTTTCGTCATTTTACACCTCTGTCAACTGCAGTCAACTGAAACCCCTAATGATTCCCACTCACACAGGCGCACATTGCTGGTGTCCTCGTGTGAAACTGACCACTGCCCAGAGAACAGATCACATCTGCATCTATTTGTAAAATTCCTCATCAGCTCTGGGAGCCTTCGTGGGTCTATGCTTCTATCAAAGCAGCATGTAGCCCAGAAACCTCTTTTTTGTTGTTTTGTACTAGCAAAAGCTAAAAATCCACGAGGCCGTTTAATGTGTCACTTGCAGACGCCTCATTCCCGCCATACTGCAGGTCAAACATGCACACCAGGAACCCGCCATACAGTAGCTCAAGCCCGCAGGCTGCGGCTAACTTGAGAAAGACAACTAAGAAGCTGTTTTAGCATCTTTTTACGCTTTCTCAGGTTTTAAGTGGAAATTCCTGCCCCACGTTCTGGTGCCATTTGTGGCTAGAGTTTTCCTGCCTGGCCCACAGTCAGGACAAATCTCTCTCACCTGCCAGTCCCACAGCCGCTCAGACCCAACCAAGTAAACACAGAGACTTATATTGCTTACAAACTGTATGGCTGTGGCAGGCTTCTTGCTAACTGTCCTTATATCTTAAATTAATCCATATCTATAAATCTTTACCTTGCCACGTGGCTCGTGGCTTACCAGCATCTTTTCATGCTGCTTGTCCTGGCGGTGGCTGGCAGAGACTCCCTCCCCCTTCCTGTTCTTTTTATTCTCTCTGTTAGTCCCGCCTATACTTCCTGCCTAGCCACTGGCCAATCAGTGTTTTATTAGCAACACATTTGCCATACAGAACATCCCACAGCAACTTAGAACCACAGTTTTGCCTTTGTTTAAGAAGTATCTTGAAAGATTGCATGGGCCAGATCTCCCATTCTGTTTCTTGGGCAAACATCAAGGGCAGACTTCTCTCTGGGAGAGCAGAAGGGATAGCACCCATCCCTATATGGAGTACTTTTCTCCTATCTCACACCACATGGGTTTTAAGTTCTTTCTTATGAAGTCAGCTCTAGCCTTCAACCCTCTCTGAGGGCTGACCTGCAGGGTTCCTTGAGTGTGGATTGTTGAAAGAATCAAAGGTCCTTTACCACCAGCCACCCCAGCCATTCAGTTGCTTCTCTGGCAGCGAGGAATTAAAAGCCATCTGTTTGGTAGAGATTGACTTATGCCTGTCTGTCCGCTGTCTATCATATGTATTCATTTCTGATGTTTTTTAAATGTAGGCGCCTGGCATCTGTTTCATTTGCTGCTTTTGGAATATGTGATTCACATACTGGAGTCGTGCGTAGAGGAAGAAGAGGAAGAAGAGGACCTGGGGAGTCTCCAGGACTTGCTGTCAGATGACCAGTTTCTCACCCAGCCGGACCAGGCCCTTTTCCACCCTCTGGATACTTTGCCAACGTCAGAATGCACAAGCCGGAGTGTGGAGTCACCTCAGGTGACGCTGAAACACATGAGCCAGAGCTGCAGTCCCATGGGTGTGAGCAGCATGGTTCTCCAGGTGCTGGGCTTCCTGGTGGACACCGCCACAGGCAATAAGGTAGACACACACACACACACACACACACACACACACACACACACACACACGGGGGTGGGGGCAGGCAGGCAGACAGGCAGGCAGGCAGGCAGACAGGCATATAGGCAGACTGAGTTCATAAAAATGCATAATACTTAGGAAACTCATAAAGATCACACAGACTGAACAGTGTTGAGGGGTTCCAGAACTCTCTTTCTTTGTGGTCGTTTTTGTCAAGGGCAGTTGTGATAGCCTGTCTGCCCCTTGCTGATCAGCACAGGCGTGACGTGTGTAGTGCAGTGGCATG
Organism: Peromyscus aztecus; assembly: GCA_902168405.1. Classification (NCBI taxonomy): domain Eukaryota; kingdom Metazoa; phylum Chordata; class Mammalia; order Rodentia; family Cricetidae; genus Peromyscus; species Peromyscus aztecus. Next base: position 16,449 of record CABHPQ010176820.1, read on the forward strand.
CCTGGCGTGAGGAGAAAGGTGCATTTGCCTTCACAGTGCTCACACAGTGTGACTAAGCTGTGAGTGCCATTGTCTCCCCGAGCACCCACTGTCCATTTTCCATCTCATTGATAAAGGGATTTAGAGACAGAGATGGGAACTGGAGACTCTATTGCTGTTACAAGGAATCAGAGTGTTCTGAGCTTAGTGGTAAAGATGGGAGGTGGGAGTCTAGAGATTTAAAAACATATATTCTATTAAAATAAAAGTAGAAAAGATGCCACAGGGAGCAATACAGCTCCCCGAGGCACAGAAAGGACTGTGGCCCATAGACTGGTCCCCCGTCGTTTTTATTAAGGGAGCAGAGGATTCCCTTCCTCCCAGGTGGTGTGGGGCTTGGGCATGGAAATGGATTCCATCATTCAGACCAGCCACAGAGGAAGTATTTCACCACAGTATTTTTTGTTTTAACCTGTGTGTCCTAGAACCCAGACTGTGTCTAAGACAGGGGTGAATAATGTCTAACTTTAGCTTTTAGCTTTGGTTGCTCGGCACCAGGAAGGACTCACTAGTCATATTTAACCTTAAGCTCTGATCGGGTGTGAAGCCCCTGCCATTGGCCCGTCTTTAATGTTGCCATTAGGTACAGGCAGTCTGTGGATCTTTATCATTGGCAGACAGGCTGGTGCAGGGTTTATTCTAATTTATAATCTAGCTATGGAAGGCCAGCGCTGGAGATTTCCCACTGTGGCACTTGAAATCTACCCCTTAATAACAGTGATGATGATGATGATGATGATGATGATGATGATGATGATAGTTATTATCTTGGTGTATGTATGTGTATAAATGTGTGTATATTTTCATGTTCTTGTGGAGGGGTACATGTGTGCAGGTGTGTGTGTGTGTGTGTGTGTGTGTGTGTGTGCCAGACATTAACTTCATTGAGACCTGGGGCTTGCTGATTCAGCTAGGCTGGCTAGGGTCCTCCTGTCTCCACCT
>CABHPQ010176821.1:0-17550 GCA_902168405.1 Peromyscus aztecus
CATACAGAAACACATGCAGGATGTCCTCATACAGAAACACATGCAGGCAAAACACCAGTGCACGTGAAATATAAAGAGTAGTCTCCAAACATGGCTGATGAGGCTGATAACAAAGCTTTGTGTGCCCTGGTACAAAGTCCATTCCAGGCCTTCAGGGTCACTGACTGTATGGGGGTGAGGGCCACAAGGCAGAGCCTGCGGGGTCACTGACTGTATGGGGGTGAGGCCCACAAGGCAGAGCCTGCAGGACCACTGACTATAAGGGGGTGAGGCCAACAAGGCAGAGCCTGGGTTTCTGATGATGTGTTTTGTCACATTAGGTGGAGGACTTAATCACATCCTTCTGGAAATCTCTGCAGCAAGACACAGTCATGCTCATGTCTCTGCCTGACGTGCGCCAGCTCTTTGGATGCTACGACATGCAGCTGTTTAAGGTGAACAGACCCTTGATTCCCCTGTACATCCCTTCCAGAAACAGATGCCGGTGGTGGAGTTAGAACAGCACCCCCAATACACACTGTCACAGACTAGAATACCTCCAACACACACAAGCCCAGAACAGCAACCCCAACACACACACCAGCCCAGAACAGCAGCCCCCAGTACACACACCACCCCAGAACAGCACATCTCAAATACACACCATCACAAAATAGAACACCCCCAACACACACAAGCCTAGAACAGCAGCCCCCAGTACATGCACCAGCCCAGAACAGCACACCCTTAACACACACACACAGAGACACACACACACACACACACACACACACACACACACACACACACACCAGTGCACGATGGACCAGAGCCTTTTGTTCTTTTGAATTTTCTCATACAAAGAAAATAAGGACCCATGATTCAGAATTTAGTCAATTTCCATCTCTGAACATATCAACTAAAGATTTTATTTTTAATTATTTTGCTTCTTGGCTGTTTGGTTGGAGACAGGATCCCACTATGAAATCAAAGCTGGCTTTGGACTCACAATTCTCCTGCTTCAGTCTCTGGAGTACTGGGATCATAGGTGTTCCCAGGCCAGTCTTTTAAAAAGGCATTTTTTAGGGGGAAGGCAGAGAGATGACTTAGAGGTTAAGAGCACTGGCTGCTCTTCCAAAGGACCCAGGATTGATTCCCAGCACCCACCCGGCAGCTCACAACCTTCTGTAACTCTAGTTCCAGGGAATCCAATGCCTCTTCTAGTCTCGTCAGGCACTGCACACGTGTAGCACACAGGCGTGCATTCAGGGAAACACTTGTACACATAAAATAAAAACAAATCAATTTCAGAAAGGAAAAGACATTTTTGAATGCAGAGCCATGGATGGTTACTCTGGAACAGTCCCTGTGGGGCTTGCCTTGCTCTGGAGCTCTGGTCTCTGGGGCAATCACTGGGTTTTGAAGGTCAGACAGGCATCGTTTCTGTGGTGAAATTGTCTTGCTCATCACAAATCTTACCATTTAGGTTTTCAGGGTCTAGTGCTTTTAGTTTCTCACCACAGAAGCAGAAAGAAAGGAGCGGACTCGGTCCTTAAACATGTTGATTTTGACCCTCCTGGGATTAACCAGAGTGGTGGTGGTTTTGTGGTTTGGTTTGGTTTGGTTTGGTTTGGCTTTGGGTTTTTGTCTGTTTGCTTTAGTTGAATCAGGGGCTAGGGTGGGTCTCCATGGCATAGTATTTGCCTGGTCTCCATGGCCTAGTATTTGCCTGGTATGCACAATCCATCCCCAGAATCAGAAAGAAAGAAAAAAAGATCCAGTATCAATACTTGAAAATCCAGATTCCGGTTCCGGCACACCAGGGTGTCAGGGTGCCCTGTACAAGAAGCAGCGGCTGCATTAGTGACCTCCCTCAGACCTGCCGTGCCTACCGGGTCCCTGGGTCGGTTGCTTGCAGCACCTGCAGCACAGGCCAGGTCACACTGGTGGATTCTTTCTCTGCAGGGCCTGGAGGACATTCTCCTCCCTGACTTCCTGGAGGACGTTAGTATCCAGTACCTGAAATCCGTCCGGCTGTTTAGTAAGAGGTTTAAACTGTGGCTTCTCAGGGCTCTCGAAGGTTTCCCGGCCATCTTACAGATCTCCAAACTCAAAGGTAGGGTTCCACACAAAACGCAGACTCTGCAAGATGAAGAACTGAATGTTGCCACTAGGGCTGCTCCATCCAGAGGTCGGTTGTACACAGCAGCCCTTTGCCCCTCACTGATGGAATGGAGGCAGAGCCCGGTCAGCCTGGGTGATTTTGTCGTTAGCGCTTCTGATGGGTTCCCGGGCTGAACCACACACCCTGCCTGGGTGTGTTCTCCTCAAGAGCTGTCATTGAATAGCTGAGTTCATTCAGGAGGAGAGGGAAAAGAGTCAGCACCTGCCCCCCCCCACCACCGCCACCCTTCCCATCCTTCCCTTTAATACTTTTTCCAAAGAGATGAGAAAGTTGGGGTATTTGGAGATCTTGGTAAAAATTCTGGACTTCTCAGAATGCCTGTCCTAGTTAGCTCAGATTGCGGTCATACATCATGCCCTGGGCGCTCACGGGCAGCTGAGATTCATTCCTCAGTTACTTGTGAGGAGTGGATGCCGTACAGGCTGCAAGTCCAGCATGAGGACAGTGGCAGACCTGGTCTAGTTAGGACTTGTTTTCTGTTTCATAGACAGTCTGTCTGCTTTGCCCTCACGTTGGGAAAGAGATGGGGACTCTGCCTGAGTTCTCTTCTCTTAAAAGCACCAATCCCTTCGGGAAAGTTCCATGTTCATGACTAATTCGCTCACAGAGGCACCTCTTCTCAGTACCATCGCTGGGGAGTGATGCTTCACCAGGTGAATAAGGGGGACGCAAACCAGCCTGCAGCAGCCCAGTCCAGATGCTAAGTTTATACAAGTCTCTGCCACAATGGGCTTCTATTGGCCATGCTGCCCCTACCAGAATCCCTGAGCCACTGGGGAAAGGGTGAGCAGGCGGGTGATGAAGTGGAGTCCCAGACTCAGGCGGCCCAGCTTTCCTGCTTAGCCATGAGTGCACAGAGGAGCTAGAATGTGCAGTACCAATAATGGCCTTGTGTGTTGTTCTTCACAGAAGTCACTGGATTTGTCAAAAGACTCAGGAGAAAGACATACCTTTCCAACATGGCAAAGGTAAGCTGCAACTCAACATCCGTGCATCTTCCTAAGGCACATGGTGAAGCTCCACCTCTTCTGTGAAAGAGGGAGACCATTTCATCCCATCCATAGTCAGAGGGCAGATAGGGGAGCCTGCTGGCCATTGGCTGGGGAGGCTCCCAGGTCCCATGGTGCAATGCAAGGAGCCCACCCTGCCCCTCGTACTGAAAGGCTCCGGTCACCTCTGATCTCTCTGCACAAGAGAGAAAGTAGAGCAGCATTTAACAGATATGGGAGGGATGCCCCGTGGGGGTACCGACCTGGGCCAGCTGGTGTCAGAGGTGAGAGGTGAAAGGTGAAAGGCATCACAGCAGACCCTGTGACAGACAGATGGGCAGACAGACAGACCTCTTCCCCTCTACATGCGGCCTCTGGGCTCTGTGTGTCTGGGGTTCCAGTCTCCTCAGCACTGAGTGTTTGGCTTCTGTGATGATTATGTAGCTGGCGTACTTGGTAGAGGATGGCGATGCAGTTCAATCCTCCTGGGTCTGCGGGTTCCTTCGCACAGGCTCAACTCACGTCAGACTGAAAATGATTCAAAGGCCCTGACAGCTGCACCTGTACTGAGTGTGGACAGACATTCCTTGTCACTGTTCCCTCAACTACACCGTGCAACACAGCACTTGTTGTACCAGGTGTTCCAGGTCCCCTGGAGGTGGTCTAAGCTGTATGACACACCGTATGGACCGCACACAAACACTACATACATAAGGGACTTGAACGTCTACAAAGCTTGGCATCCATTCCATCCCACCCACAAGCAGAAGGTAGGCAGGAAAGCCAGCCCACTGGTCACCGGCTGGGCAGGCCCCCAGGTCTCATGGTGCTCACCCTGCCCCCTCGCACTGACAGGTTCCAGTCACCTTCGCTCTCTCTGTACGCTGGCGTACACAGCATCTAGGGACCAACCCCAGCTTGATACCAAGGGACAGTGGTATAACTCCAGTCCTCTGGACGTGAGCCTGAAATCCTTCGGGCAGCAGATCTAGATAGAGCTTGGGCACCAGCACTATGCCCCAAGTCCGTCTGAGCTGGAGAGGAACTTAACGGGTCCTCTGTGAACCAGTCCATCCGACTAGCACACAGCCCTCCCTGGGCTCCCTGGTCTGCTGCACATGCACATTCATGGGTCTGTCTGGCAGTGACTATGTAGTATGGCCTTGATTTCACCCCAGTCAGGATGGCATGTTTGGATTCTAAAGTGAGCCCTTCTCCGAACCTTATCTCTGCTCGTATGACTCCTTGAGGATATTTACTCAACAGCCTAATGCTGTTTCCTCCTCTGGGAAATGGAGATTTGTGTAGTTGAAGGCCGACCAAGCGCCTATACTATGAAATCATGAAATGTAAAGGTTTCTATAGTCCCCGCCTGATAGCTCAGTAAACCAGCTCTTAAAGGTTCCATTCATGTTTGAAGGTTCCCAACAGAAAGCACAGAGACAGGGCTGGGAATGCAGCTCAGGGACAGAGTGATTCCTTGGTGTGTACAAGACCCAGAATCTGACGCCCAGAAGAAGGGAGAGGGAGAAAAGGCAGACTCCCGAAACCCCACAACCATCTGCTTAGTATCAAGGACAACATTGATCAATTACCCTCCAGTTTCCTTTCTAGAGTAACTTGGGCCTGGATTGGGGTGCTGAGGAAGAGGAAGAGAGGAAGCTTGGCAGGTCTGGCTTCGGGAGCTAGAATGCATAGAGTCTGAACATTTCATGTCATTTGAGATTGGATGTTAATGGATGTTCCCATAGCCACTTTTCCTTCCCTCAACAGCAATAGGAAGCTCTGTGATGTTCAGGGGGATTGGTCATGATAACAGGATGCGAATTAACTGTTATTCTCCCTCTGCATCCTTAGACGATGAAGATGGTCCTGAAGAACAGCAGGAGAGTTGGCCTCTTGAAGTCAGATCTGCGTGCCATCATCAGCGAAGGCACTTTGGATATTTCGAAGAAGGTCCTGGCAGGTGACTCAGACCATGAAGAGGATCTGGAGAGCCACACAGAGATGAAATGTAACCCTCCTTCACAGCACTCTCCCTTTGGGGCCAGCATGACTGGCACTAGGGAGGTCTCAGGACAGCGGAATACTATTTACCTAGTTGAATGTGCTCAACACATGTCTTCCCGTAGGGGGCGACAGATGACCCAGGAAGTCCTCCATGGCATCTGCTCCCAGGGCCTTCCTGAGGGTCAGACAGGGTGTCCGTGCCAATGCACGTTTGGGGAGAGAGTGCCAGTGTGGCTGCTCGACAGCCTTTCTTTGTCGATACCCTCCTCAGGGGAACGAGGGGGCGGGGTCATATCTGCATCTGTCTCATAGCCACACAAATCCATCCTGTGTGATGGGATGGAGTTAGCTCCGGGCCTTACCAGGTTCTGCTAACCTGCCGCTAGCCCCGTAGAATTCTAACAATGCGTAGTGTAAGGGTCCAGCTGCTCACCATGGCACTACTCCACAAACAACCAGTACAGAGTGCCAGATTCCTCCCACTTGACATTTGATAATTGTAATCATTTTCCAAGAAAGGGAAATATCTTTTCTATAAAGAGGCCCAGTGACTGGTGACACACTGGGTTTGGGGGGGGGGGGGGGGGGGCGGGGGAGAGAAAGAGGTGAAGACAGTGTCCCAGGGGACCTTTCAGGAGGGGAATTGATAGCTACCAGAAGGTAGCAAGGGGTGCCAGCCTCCACTTCCAGCCAGAATGCCCCAGGGAGATCTAGCAGCTTCTCTCTCTGAAGGCATAACTCCCTGCCCCCCAACCGTGGCTGAAGCTGCCTACAAAGATGTCAGCTGTGCTCATGGTGGGCCACCCAGAGTGCCGCTGCCACACACAGCACTTCAGTTTCTGGGACCAAATGGGCACATGGATTCGGCAACATATAAACCACCTACCAAATAATCTTTTCTTTGACCTTGAAGTAGAGGTGGCGTTGCTAAGATTGTGCTGGTTATTAAGCTACGGAAATAATCCATGCTTTTGTTAATAGTCGCTTACGTCCCCTGTCCCTAAGACCCTGGTTGTCCCCAATCCAGATGCCCCTGGAATGCCCCAATTCCCTTAGCCCAGCAAACTTCAGAGCTCTGGGCATCAATTCCCAATAGTAGAAGCTTTAAAGGTCTCCCTCCAAGGGCACTGGCTTTCCCAGAAAACCCAGGTGGGCATCCGTACACTGTTCTTGTTCCAAGCCCCAACTTATCTATAGGCCCAGTGAAGGCACATGGGCCCCAGAATCCTACAAACTTCCTCTTGGCCTGCTGAGGACACATGTGTGCCCGCTAGCAACCCTTTGTGTCTCTCAAAGAGGTTGCAGAGTCCAGCCAGCACATTACTAGCTTTGTTGGTATCTGCAGGCCTGGTGTTTCTGAAATCCAGGGCCACAGCACCCTGCTGCTTTCCTAAACTCCACTTGCTGGGTTGTTGCTCCAGAAAGGAAGAGAAGCTCTTCCTCCACCCATGCTACCTGGGACACTCAGACCTGAGGTCACACACCGGCGGGGGTTCCACCTGTGTGAGTACATAACCCCAGGCAAGGCGCTTACTGCCTTTGATGCCCCCCATCATTTCAGTGACACTAATAAACTAGCTCATTTGTGAAACTGTCAGGGATAGGTGAGGTCATGTCTGCACCGCGCAATGAGCTCATCCGAAGCCAGACTCTGTGTAATTGCAAGGTGGAGCTATTGTCTCAAAACCCATCTTTCCGTTGCAACAAGTGGCAGAGATAGGACTGTGATGACCAAGAAGGTGGCCCCCCAAAATAACAGTTCCAGCCAGAGAGCTGATCTTTTGTGTTCAAGATGAGTATGAGGTCCTGGGAATCCCCTCTGGACTGTTCTTCTGGTCGGTCCCCTTGGTTGCTGGGACATGAGTACCTAGTTCATGCAGTCTGCTCTGTCTCCTTACAGGCTTGGGCTGTCTAATTTCTTTGCTGGAAACCTCCACAGATCTTGCTGAACTCCTGAACTGTGTGTCTTCAAACCTCCAAGTGCTTGTCTTCCAGGTACAAAACTCTGAATTTTACAAGAAAGGAGTGGGTGTTGATGCTTCTAGCTAAATTATAGCCTCAAGTACCCAGCACTTACCTGTATGATTCTGGCCTGGACGGCCATAGAGGTGGTAAACTCGCTCAGAACTCATCCTTTGTTTCCAAAGAGTGTAGGCCTTGGGAGAATGAATCCCTTTGATGTACTGCCTGTCCTGAGGGCATGAGAAAGAGGCTCTCTGATGGTTATAAGTATGTTGGGGTAGTGTGAGTATTAGGATAGGGACATGGCCTCTCACCTCCCTGACAAGGCACAAAATGGGGAGGTGGCATGTCACATTGTGTGTGTGTGTGTGTGTGTGTGTGTACTGTGTTTGAGTGAATGTGGGGTAGCATACGTGTGTGAGTAGACGTGTGAAATGCGAGGAAGTAAGGTACATGGTTGTGCATGTGCATGTGTTTGGGTAAACAGATGTATGTGAGAATAAGGGATGTGTCTTCAGATGAATGTAGATAGGTGTGCACGTAAACATTTGAAAGAGAGAAAGAGGTGGTGAGGGGTGAGCACCAAGGGGACTGTTGAGAGGGCGTGAGCACCAAGGGGACTGTTGAGGAAGGAAGGCCTGCCTTTGGGAATAGCATTGTCCATCTGGGTGTTTTACAGACATGTCCCAATAAAGTGGTTTGAAAAAACTCAAAGGTTGAACATGGTGGTGCACACCTTTAATCCCAGCATTCAGGAGGCAGAGGCAGGAGGATCTCTATGAGTCCAAAGCCAGCCTGGTCTACATAGTGAGCTCCAGGACAGCTAGGACTACATAAAGAGACCCTGTCTCAAAAAATAACAAATAACAACAATAACAAAGAAGGAAGGAGGAGGAGGAGGAGGAGGAGGAGGAGGAGGAGGAGGAGGAGGAGGAGGAGGAGGAAGGAGGGAGGGAAGGAAGGAAGGAAGGAAGAGAAGAAAAGAAAAGAAAGAACTGGAAGGTGGGCTGCAGCTGTGTGTAGGTCAGTGGTACAGCACTTGCTTAACATGTGTGAAGCTGAGGTTTCCACTCCCAGGACCACCCCACCACCACCACACAAGATGGATTGTCAATGGATGTGAGTGGATTGCTTCTTCTGGCAGGTGTGCCTCTAGGGACTCCTTTCGCTGGGGTTCTGGGCTTGACTTCCATCACCAGTCAGGTGGACAGCAAGCCACGAACAGCCAAGAACGCCAAAAGAGAAGTTCTAGCACGGTGCCTGTGGCCCCCGTGGAGCAGGGCAGCTCAGGGCTTTGGACCCGAACTTAGGTGGAATCCAGGACTCACCTTCAAGGTGACAAAGAGGTCCTTGGAGAAAGCATGGGACTTGAAGTGATGTGTGAAAGGGGTACAGCCCAAATATCAGCTGAGAGAGAGGGGCAAAGATGTGGTGAGGAAACACTGGCAGAGATGAGTGTATGGGAAATCGGGAAGAGATGCCACAGGTCATAGCCAGGACCCTGGGGCCTGGGAACTGGAAAAGGGCTTCAGGAATTCTCCCATCACCGCTTTTCTGTCCCTCCCCACCAGCCTTCTTGGTAGCTCTGACCAGGGTCTGCATCTCCAAAAGATGAGCCAGAAAAATGCCCAAGGAAAGAGCCCGGAAGCCCTTTCCAACTGTTCTTCTCACCCTTTACTTCTTAAAAGATAATCACCCCAAGCTATGTGAGGAGGGTGCACACCTATGACTAAGAAACTGAGGCAGGAGCATTATGGATTCAAGACTAGCCTGTGTTACATAGCCAGGCCCTGTGGTTAAAAAAAAAAAAGTAATAATAATTGTTCCAGATTTTGTACTGAACATGGATGGACTGGGCAGCTGAAGGCTTGTACCATGTCAGTGATGCAGGCTTTCGAGGGTCAGTCTCCATCTTTAACCAAGAAATCTTTAACGCCAGTCGTGCCTCTCAGCAGCCAGACTGACTCGTTCACATGGCAAGCCACACAACTCCCTGTAACACCACGTGTTGCCCGTCTCTACCACCCTCTCTGCCGCCTTCACCAATGAGGCGTGCTAAGAAAAACGGTGTTTTTGTAAGAGAATGCCTTGGAAGGGCTTGTTACTATAAAATAGTTTAGCTGGTTTAAAAAAAAAACCAACAGATGATTGTCAATAAAACAGTCAGTGCAGAGCCTTGGGCCTGTCAAAGATGACTAATGGCTTTGGTTGTTAGCATCTGGCAGGATGCTAGTGGAAGAAAATGTCCAATTTGGTTCTCATCTTGTTCAGTTTGGACCCAAGAATACTTACTAAATGTAGAAACAAGAAGTGCCTTGGGGCAACAGCAGTGGGACAGATACTCCCTGGTGCTGATGGCCACCCAGAGCTCCCTCCCAGGTGCCTTTAGGGAGCACCCCCACCCCTGTGGCCTGAGAATGTGGCTCAGTTGGGAGAGTTCTTGCCTAGGAGAGATGAGGTCTCATCCCCAGCATCTCATAAAAACTATACACAATGATGCACCCCTGTAATCCCACCTTCAGTGATGCAAGCCCCGTAATCCAGGCCCTCAAGGTGGAGGTGGGAAGACCAGAAATTCATCATCCAGCTTGAGGCCAGGTGGGGTTACATGAGACCCTACCTCAAAAATCAATCAATCAATCAAGTGCCCCAGTGTTTCCGTAGTTGCAATATCCTTCAACCTCACTCTCCGTCACTCTCACTCACCAGTGGGAGCCCACTCAGCAGTGAGAAATGTGGTAAGGAAGATGGTAAGACTCAGAAGATGGTTAGTGCCAGCCACCTAGGCCATCAGATGGGCAGAGTTCTCCTGGGCACAAGGGCAGGGACTCACCAACCTAGATGCTCACACCCCTAGCAGCCAGAGCTGTGTTTCCCACACAGGCACCCTCATGTTCTAGTGCTGTGGGCTCTGTGCCCCTCTGTCAATCAGACATGGATGCAGAAGAGCGAGTCCTCGGTAGTCACCAACTCTACCAGCGGCGCTTCTCCAGGGCACTTCGGTGTGGCTGCTGCGGCCCTTCTCTGTGGTACCCACTGAAGAAAATGAATTGAACAAAGTTGATTTGAGCAAAGAACGGTTCCTGCATTGGGCAACCCCCAAAGCCAGAGACGGTCCCCTCTGTCACATCGGCAGTGTCTGTAGACAGAAAAGGCTAAAGAAAGATGGAATAGGGACGGAAAGTCAGTAGGCCAATAAGGCTCAGGTAGAGTCGTATCATTGTCAGGGATTATGGGCTAAAACCTTGGCTAGTTTCCCCTTCCTCCCTCTCTAACCTCCTCCTCTCCTCTGTCCAGCCCTCTCTCCTGATTTCTCAGGTCAGATAAAAACCTTCGTTTCCTTTTGGTGACAGAGCTTCAGCCTGAGTTAATCCATAGGAACCTGTTGGGACTCAGTGCAAGACTCAGTTCAAGTCAATGTCCCCCCATAAACTTACTTAACATACTTCACAACTGACCTCGCTTTACTAATTGTGTGGGGACTGAAAATAAAACAGATTTCCTACCTCCCTGCTTCTCTCCACCTATTTCAAAGGGCTCTGCTGTGGTATTGTGTTCCCCGAAATATTGTGCATGCTAATAAACTTATGGGGGGGGTGGTCAGAGATAGACAGCCACAATATTAAACATGAGGATAGGCAGTGGTAGCACACGCCTTTAATCCTAGCATTCCAGAGACAGACTCTGGATCTCTGTGAGTTCAAGGCCACATTGGAAATGGCCAGGCGTGGTGACACATGCCTTTAATCCCAGAAAGCAAGCCTTTAATCCCAGGGAGTGGTGGTAGAAAGCAGAAAGGTATATAAGGCGTGAGGACCAGAAACTAGAAGCATTTGGCCTGGTTAAGCATTTGGCTGGTTAAGCATTCAGGCTTCTAGTAGCACAGTTCAGCTGAGACCCATTCTGGATGAGGACTCAGAGGCCTCCAGTCTGAGGAAACAAGACCAGCTGAGGATCCGGCGAGGTGAGGTAGCTGTGGCTGGTTCTGTCTCTCTGACCATCCAGCATTTCACCCCAATAACTGGCCCCGGGTTTGATCTTATTAACAAGAACTTTTAAGATTCCTCCTACACTCTGCCCCAGAACCATCTGCACACAAAATGAAGCAAGCTTGTTGACCTAACTCCAGTGGTCCTAACAAATCAGGTCTTGCCACGCATCCCACAAAACAAATGGGAAAAGTAGGGCCTGGAGAGATGCTAAGTGGTTAAGAGTACTTGCTGCTCTTCCGGAGGACTCAAGTTCAGTTCCTAGCGCCCATATGGGGCAATACATGCCTGTAACTCCAGCTCCAATGAATCCAGTGCCACCTTCCAGCCTCCACAGGCACTGCACACCACAGAGAGAGAGAGAGAGAGAGAGAGAGAGAGAGAGAGAACCAGCCTTCTCAGCCCATTTTTGGATTACTGACAGAACTGGGTGGGGTAAGGATGGTGGCTAAGGATATTGGGGTAAGGATGTGGGGTAAGGATGTGGGGTAAGGATGTGAGGGTAAGGATATTGTGGGAATATGGATGTAGGGGTAAGGATATTGTGGGAGTAAGGATGTGAGATAAGGATATGGGGTAAGGATGTGGGGTACGGATATTGGGGTAAGGATGTGGGGGCTGGCTAAGTATGCATAATTAATCAGCCTTGATCAAACTGTGGTTTGGTCAGGGTTATTCAGGCAGGGCTTCGTCAGTCATAAGATGGCTGCTACTGTCTGCGGGCAGAGAGGGAGTCTTTCTTGTCACAGAGGCTTACCCACCTCACATGTTGCTTCTGGAATCAAAGGGGACTCCCTCAAAAAAAATGACTCAGTGCAAAGGAGACAAATGGAGGCAGAGATGTCAGGCTGCAAACCTGTTTGTAGATGGGACAGTGTGTTTACATGTGTGTACGGGCCAAAGGACAGCATTGGTGCGGTGCCTCGGACACTGTCCACCTTCTTATTCTTGAGACAGAGTCACCTCCCGCCCCACCACTTCCCTGAAAACACTGTAAACAAGTTATGGCAGGGTGGTTGGGGAGGGGGTGGCAGGTGAGTCCGCAGCCTGTGTGGGGAGGTCAGAGGTCAGTGTTTTAGGAGTTGGTTCTCCTTCTGTCTTGTGCTTGAGGCAGGGTCTCTTTTGTGTCTGCTGCTGCTGTCTGGCCCTGGACATCCCTGGTAATTCCTTGAGACAGGTCCTTCACTGGCCAAGAACTCACCAGTAGGCTAGGCTGGCTGGACTCTTTTTTTTTCACATGTGTTCTGGGGACCAAACCGAGGTCCCCTTGCTTATAAGGCAAGCACTCTACCAACAGCTGGCTTCTGAGCCTAACTTTAAGCCTAATTTTAGGACTCATCGGCTATCTGTAGGTCCAAGTGAAAGGTCAGGACGAACAGCAAAAGCAGCCAGTACATCCTCCTTACAAGACTAGATATAGGTCCCCTGCTTCCCTCTGATTTTTCTTTTATTGTTTTTAATCGAAAACAGAGTCTTCTCTCGTATAATACATCCCGACCACAGTCCCCCCCCTCCACTCCTCCCAGCCTGCTCCCCCGCCTCCCCTCTCCCCCACCCACTCCTCTTCCATGTCCCTTCAGAAAAGAGCAGGCCTCCAAGAGACCGCAACCAAACATGACAAAACAGAGCACGGTAAGACATGGCAACAGCCCTCACACCGAGTCTGCCTCCGTTCTTACCCAGCTGTCTCTCGTCTCCCTCTTTGTCTTTCTCCTTTTTAAAATGTCTGCTCGTGACAAATTCGTGCATTTGGAAACATGAGGTTCGATGGTGGTGTTTTTTTTTTTTTTTTAATTTTATCATAAATGCCAACATTTTTTTTTCTCTCTCTCTCACACAAAAATAATAGCCAAGCAAAAGCAAAGAGGAGTTTGTCAGGCTGGCTGCCGGCTTCCAGCTAAGATGGAATTTCCTTCTCACCGCTGTGAGCAAAGCCATGACCTTGAGCCACAGAGACAGTTTTGGTAAGTTCAAGACCTAGAGACATGTTTAAGGTGTTAGTATGGCGCTGGTGGGAATAGACTCCACGAGGCAACACTTGCTTAGTGTGTACAAGGCCCTGAGTTCAAGCCCTAACACTGAAAAGCAAGCAAAGACTGTAGATAAATGGTTTATTAGATAAATATTAATAAATAGATAAGTGATAAGATAAATAACAAGTAAGAGGATTGTTACCATGGCACACATTTTACTGTTGTCGTGTGGAATCTATTCATCCTTCTCTTAATATTTTAAATAATGTGCAGCATACACACTGAAAACCGTGGCTGTCCGTTCGCTGGTGACGAGGCGATTGTCCGTTGAGTAAATGGTCTGTGTGCCGTTCTCATTCCCTCCCAGCTGGACACGGGGAAAGCCATAAACTGGGACATTATGAGAAAAGTGCTCCGAGACGGAGGGGAAACACGTTCCTTGGAGCACTGTTTTTAACTGTTAGGAAGAGCCGCTGATAAAGCCACCACTGTGTGCCCGTGACAGAAGAATGGAGTGCTGCTGCAGATTTCCTGGTCGATAACTGGTCTTCCTCGGTCGAGGCCAGTCGCATCGCTGATGAGGATGAGTCACACAGGAGTTGTGGGGAGGGGCTTTTTGTTTTTCAGTTTCCTGGGATGAATCATTCAGTGAACAGGTATCTCTTTTTCCCCCTGCCTGCAATGTCCAAGGCACTTTCATGGGCACTGGGCGGATGGCATGTCAACTTCCGTGGATTTATAATCTCCTAGGAGATTGGTGAGATGCACCTCCTGGTGTGTCTGTGAAGACATTTCCAGAGTAAACTACCTGAGGAAGGATGACTCACCTTAAAAGTGTGTGGTGTGTCTCCCACCACTGAGGGTTTGTCTGAGCAGAGGGAGAGGGGAGTCTGTGCTTTATGGTGTGAACTGCTCCGCTCCACCATGCCTCTCCCAGCATGATGGAGTGTCCCCTCTGAAACCGGGAGCCAAACCCTCCCTCCCTTAGGCTGCCTCTGCCAGGTGTTTAGGCCCGCTGTGGAGAACTAACACAGCAGACTAAGCCACTCCTACGACCCGCGCACTAGGCAGGCAGAGTCAGCCTTGCCCCACCAGCTGCCAGGTGCCCGGGCCCCACATAGACAGAGCAGAGAGAAGGCAAGCCGTTTTCCAGATCCGCTTGCAAACACCCTGTAGCTCTTTGGAAGATTGCTGCTAGAAGCAGCCATGTGGCTGACACCCATTTTTAATGAGGCACTCCCTTGTAATGAGCTCCAGACTTTATGCAAACACTCATCCCAAGCAAAGAGGTAGAGTAAGGCCAACGTGTGAGCACAGAAGAATGCCCAGTTCTGATCCTCGCCCCCCATCTCCCCTCCCTGCCTGTCATTCAGAGCATTCACACCAGCGGTTTCCCCTCTCCCCGTAGACTGTAGTTTCCCCAAGGTTTGTTAGGCTGGGCATCGTAGAACAAGTTTAATATAGACAAGTCAGCAACTACCCCACAGGCAGTGTCCAACCCCCTGCATCCATCAAGGATGGGTGCACACTGGATAGGGAAAATCGTGGAAGCTTTGAAATGGACAAAAACCTTACCTGATGTGGACAGATCTAAGAAGATGGAGTCCATGCTTCTGGAATATACTTTCGTCATTTTACACCTCTGTCAACTGCAGTCAACTGAAACCCCTAATGATTCCCACTCACACAGGCGCACATTGCTGGTGTCCTTGTGTGAAACTGACCACTGCCCAGAGAACAGATCACATCTGCATCTATTTGTAAAATTCCTCATCAGCTCTGGGAGCCTTCGTGGGTCTATGCTTCTATCAAAGCAGCATGTAGCCCAGAAACCTCTTTTTTTGTTGTTTTGTACTAGCAAAGGCTAAATCCACGAGGCAGCTTAATGTGTCACCTGCAGACGCCTCATTCCCGCCATACTGCAGGTCAAACATGCACACCAGGAACCCGCCATACAGTAGCTCAAGCCCGCAGGCTGCGGCTAACTTGAGAAAGACAACTAAGAAGCTGTTTTAGCATCTTTTTACGCTTTCTCAGGTTTTAAGTGGAAATTCCTGCCCCACGTTCTGGTGCCATTTGTGGCTAGAGTTTTCCTGCCTGGCCCACAGTCAGGACAAATCTCTCTCACCTGCCAGTCCCACAGCCGCTCAGACCCAACCAAGTAAACACAGAGACTTATATTGCTTACAAACTGTATGGCTGTGGCAGGCTTCTTGCTAACTGTCCTTATATCTTAAATTAATCCATATCTATAAATCTTTACCTTGCCACGTGGCTCGTGGCTTACCAGCATCTTTTCATGCTGCTTGTCCTGGCGGTGGCTGGCAGAGACTCCCTCCCCCTTCCTGTTCTTTTTATTCTCTCTGTTAGTCCCGCCTATACTTCCTGCCTAGCCACTGGCCAATCAGTGTTTTATTAGCAACACATTTGCCATACAGAACATCCCACAGCAACTTAGAACCACAGTTTTGCCTTTGTTTAAGAAGTATCTTGAAAGATTGCATGGGCCAGATCTCCCATTCTGTTTCTTGGGCAAACATCAAGGGCAGACTTCTCTCTGGGAGAGCAGAAGGGATAGCACCCATCCCTATATGGAGTACTTTTCTCCTATCTCACACCACATGGGTTTTAAGTTCTTTCTTATGAAGTCAGCTCTAGCCTTCAACCCTCTCTGAGGGCTGACCTGCAGGGTTCCTTGAGTGTGGATTGTTGAAAGAATCAAAGGTCCTTTACCACCAGCCACCCCAGCCATTCAGTTGCTTCTCTGGCAGCGAGGAATTAAAAGCCATCTGTTTGGTAGAGATTGACTTATGCCTGTCTGTCCGCTGTCTATCATATGTATTCATTTCTGATGTTTTTTAAATGTAGGCGCCTGGCATCTGTTTCATTTGCTGCTTTTGGAATATGTGATTCACATACTGGAGTCGTGCGTAGAGGAAGAAGAGGAAGAAGAGGACCTGGGGAGTCTCCAGGACTTGCTGTCAGATGACCAGTTTCTCACCCAGCCGGACCAGGCCCTTTTCCACCCTCTGGATACTTTGCCAACGTCGGAATGCACAAGCCGGAGTGTGGAGTCACCTCAGGTGACGCTGAAACACATGAGCCAGAGCTGCAGTCCCATGGGTGTGAGCAGCATGGTTCTTCAGGTGCTGGGCTTCCTGGTGGACACCGCCACAGGCAATAAGGTACACACACACACACACACACACACACACACACACACACACACACACACGGGGGTGGGGGCAGGCAGGCAGACAGGCAGGCAGGCAGGCAGACAGATAGGCAGACTGAGTTCATAAAAATGCATAATACTTAGGAAACTCATAAAGATCACACAGACTGAACAGTGCTGAGGGATTCCAGAACTCTCTTTCTTTGTGGTCGTTTTGTCAAGGGCAGTTGTGATAGCCTGTCTGCCCCTTGCTGGTCAGCACAGGTGTGACGTGTGTAGTGCAGTGGCATGCCTGGCGTGAGGAGAAAGGTGCATTTGCCTTCACAGTGCTCACACAGTGTGACTAAGCTGTGAGTGCCATTGTCTCCCCGAGCACCCACTGTCCATTTTCCATCTCATTGATAAAGGGATTTAGAGACAGAGATGGGAACTGGAGACTCTATTGCTGTTACAAGGAATCAGTGTTCTGAGCTTAGTGGTAAAGATGGGGGGTGGGAGTCTAGAGATTTAAAAACATATATTCTATTAAAATAAAAGTAGAAAAGATGCCACAGGGAGCAATACAGCTCCCCGAGGCACAGAAAGGACTGTGGCCCATAGACTGGTCCCCCGTCGTTTTTATTAAGGGAGCAGAGGATTCCCTTCCTCCCAGGTGGTGTGGGGCTTGGGCATGGAAATGGATTCCATCATTCAGACCAGCCACAGAGGAAGTATTTCACCACAGTATTTTTTGTTTTAACCTGTGTGTCCTAGAACCCAGACTGTGTCTAAGACAGGGGTGAATAATGTCTAACTTTAGCTTTTAGCTTTGGTTGCTCGGCACCAGGAAGGACTCACTAGTCATATTTAACCTTAAGCTCTGATCGGGTGTGAAGCCCCTGCCATTGGCCCGTCTTTAATGTTGCCATTAGGTACAGGCAGTCTGTGGATCTTTATCATTGGCAGACAGGCTGGTGCAGGGTTTATTCTAATTTATAATCTAGCTATGGAAGGCCAGCGCTGGAGATTTCCCACTGTGGCACTTGAAATCTACCCCTTAATAACAGTGATGATGATGATGATGATGATGATGATGATGATGATGATAGTTATTATCTTGGTGTATGTATGTGTATAAATGTGTGTATATTTGCATGTTCTTGTGGAGGGGTACATGTGTGCAGGTGTGTGTGTATGTGTGTGTGTGTGTGTGTGTGTGTGTGTGTGTGTGTGTGCCAGACATTAACTTCATTGAGACCTGAGGCTTGCTGATTCAGCTAGGCTGGCTAGGGTCCTCCTGTCTCCACCT
>CABHPQ010176830.1:0-25603 GCA_902168405.1 Peromyscus aztecus
GACACAAGGAAAAGTGACTACTGAACTCTGCCAAGACAGGGTAAGATAGTCTTTCAAAATTCCTGCTTCTGAAAATGATCTCTCAGATACTCTAGCCCTGTAGCCAATTTGAATGCACCAATGGTGCTGAGAAGCTCTAGGTGACTGTTCAGGCTGCCAGCTGTCTCTGTCTACTCTTGCAAGACTCCCGGAAGTTGCTTGCATCCTTCTCCCATTTCTCAGGTATTACTATATTCCTTCTCAGGTCTTTGATGGGATTGAAGACTAACAGTTATAGTTGCAATCTTCTTGTATCTTAGCTAGAACATATTAAGTATTAGATTCAGGTTCTTCAGGATAGAACAACTTTTGGAATGATCTCTGTATCGTGCCATTTACCTATGCTTCAGACTTCTCTGGATGTTAGTATGTGTTTCTTGTTTGATGTTGCTCTTGTTGGTTGTAGTTCTATTTGTTTATGTCATTACCCTTTATTTCTCCTTGATAATTATTCCAATGTATATAGTTTTGTGTTATGTTAGAACTTTCTTCCTTAGACAAAAGGGGGAGATGTAGGTGTGGTTATCTGTGCTTCACATCTGAAGCTCCACCCCTAGTAGGCAAAAGGTAACTGCTAGGTACCTGCCCATGCCTGGGGCATGGCTGAGACAGGGATCCCTTAAGACTAGAGATGCCAGTTGCCTTTAGCCTACTGGCTATGGGTGAGATAGGACCTCTGCTGGTCTTTTCTGTATCGAACACACAGATTGCAAACCCAGTGCCACTTTGAGATCTTTGGCAGCAATTAACTATGCAGTTCACACACAATTGAGCCTGTATGAAAATGAGTATTCAGAGATGGGTAATGCCTGGGGGGCATTCACCAACCTAAGACAGAGCACCTGTGTGGCCTGGGGAGGCGTCTCCATGACGGGTAAGGTGACCTGCTGACGTCCCACGCAACCCAAGTCAGAAGCTCATTTATTAATAAAAGGGGGACCTGTAGGTCCCTGGCCCCCGTTTTGGATAACTGCTGCCTTGCTTGCGTACCTTGACCTTGATATCCTCCCTATGCTAATTCCCTGCCAAGTTCCACCCTCCTGAATGCTTAAGAGAAGTTCCTTGTCTGTGTATCCTGAATAATGGGTGTTAACAGATTAGAAGCAAGATTGTAAAACATCAGTAGCAAACTTCTACCCTCCGGGGTCCTCCCATTGTGCTGTAAGCCTGTATTTAAGACCTCCTCCCCTCTTCAATAAATGACATTTGGCATTTAATATATATAAATTGAATGAATACTGCAAATGTAATCTATGAATACCACAAATGTGATTAATATCATGAGTGTAATTAATGAATATCAGGAGTGTAATTTAAAAAATAAATTAATTAATTAATTTTTAAAAAAAAGACCAGAGATGCATACATGCTCACTCTCTTGGCTACCTCATGATCCTGGATGCTGGATTGCAGACCAAGTCAGAGTTCTCCAGAGAACCACATTGGACTGTACCTCACCTCTCCTGGATCCTGTAACCAACCCCTTTGATAGTCGCCCCAAAATAAACCTCTTTTGACTATCAGATAAACTAAGTGGCATTTGCCTCATTAATTGTTGCTTTAGAGATGACCCAAATCAATAAAATTAGAGACAAAAAAGGAGTTGTTACAACAGACCTTAATAAAATCGAGACAATTGAAAAGACTTTGGAAAATACATATTTGAACAAGTTGGAAAATCTAGATGAATGGGGTAAATGTCAAAGCACATGTGGTCTTCTGAAATTAAAGCCAGAAGACATAATAAACAATCTAAACAGATCCACAACAAGCAAAGAGACTGAATCAGTTCTTAAAAGTCTCCCCACAAAGGAAATCCCAAGGCAGAATAGACTAATTCTACCAAACTTACAAGGAAGACCTATTGCCAATGCTTATTAATATATTCCATAAACTAGAAAGGAAGGTGAGGTGGTTTGAAAAAATGGTCACCACAGGCCCATAGAGAGTGGCACTATTAGGAGGTGTGGCCTTGTTGGAGAAAGTGTCACTGGGGGCAGGCCTTGAAGTCTCAGAAGTTCAAGCCAGGCCTAGTGGCTCACTGTCTCTTCCTGCTGCCTTCCAATCCAGATGTAGAACTCTCAGCTCCTTCTCCAGCACCATGTCTGCCTGCCATGCTCCCTGCCATGATGATAATGGACTAAACCTCTGAACTGTAAGCCAGACTCAATTAAATGTTTTCCTTTATAAAAGTTGCCATGGTCATAGTGTCTCTTCAAAGCAATAGAAATCCTAAGACAGAAGTGAATGTTATCAAAGTTATTGTAATAAGTTTGAGGGCTGATGGATAAGAAGGTAAGGACACTTGCCACCAAGCCTGATGACCTGAGTTCCATCTCCAGGATCCACACAGAAGAAGAGGACTGACTCCACACATTGTCCTCTGACCTACACACACACACACACACACACACACACACACACACACACACACACAACTGAAAACCAAAATTTGATAAAGGCATGCACACACATGCAAAAAGAAAACTACAGAGCAAGCTTGAGAAATGGTTCAGGGTTTAAAAGCACTTGCCATGTTCACAGAGGACCCAGGTTCAGTTCCCAGCTCACAGACACCTGTAACTCCAGTTACAGGGGATCCAATGTCTTCTGGCCTCTGGGCACCAGGCATGCATATGATACACATATACATGTGTAGGCAAAACACCCACGCACGTAAATTTAAAAAATAATAAGAAAAACTACAGGCCAATCTCCCTGATGAATATAAATGCAAAAATTTGCAACAAAACACCCACAACTAAATTTAAGATTACATTAAGATCATATATCATGACTATAATTGGTTTCATCCCAGGAATACATGATTGACTCAACACAGGTAAGCCAACCTCGTGTAATACGCCACATCAATAGACTTTAAGAGAAAAATCACGTGACCACCTTAATAGCCACAGGAAAAGCACTTGGCAAAGTTCAGCATGGCTTTGTGGTAAAAGTACTGAAAAAACTAGGAATAGATGGAGCACATCTGTCCTAGTTAGGGTTTCTACTGCCAAGACAAAACACCATGACCAAGGAGCATGTTGGGAAGGAAAGGGTTTGTTTGGCTTACACTTCCACATTGCTGTTCACCACTGAGGGAAGTCAGGACAGGATCCTGAAGGCAGGACAGGAACCTGGAGACAGGAGCTGATGCAGGGGCCCTGGAGGGGTGCTGCTTACTGACTTGCTTTCCATGATTTGTTCAGTCTGCTTTCTTATAGAACCCAGGACCAGCAGCCCAGGCATGGCCCTGCCCACCATGGGCTGGACCCTCCCCCATTGATCACTAAATGAGAAAATATTTTACAGTTGGATCTTATGGAGGCATTTCTTCAGCTGAGGCTCGCTCCTTCCTCTCTGATGACTCAAACTTGCGTCAAGTTAACACGCAAAACCAGCCAGTACAATACCTCAAAACAATAAAGGCTGCATCCGACAAACCTGCAGCAGCATTGCACTAAAGGGGGGAGAGCCGGCAGCATTTTCTCTAAAATGTGAAAGAGACAAGGTTCCTGCTCCCTCCACTCTTATCAGCATAGTGTTAGCTAGAGCAATAACACAAGAGAAAGATATAAAGAGAGAAATAAGGAAGAAATCAAATTATCCATATTCACAAACAACATGATTCTGTACCTAAAATTCCCTATGACTTTACCAGAAAACTCCCAGAAAAGCTGCAGGTGAAAATAATCAATACACAAAAATAAGTAGCTTTCATATATATTGATATCTAACAATAATAAATTCACTGAGAAAGAACTTAGGAAAAAATATCCCACTCACAATAGTTTTTTTTAAAAAAAAATATATCTGGGAATTAAACCTAATGAAATAAGTGAAACACCTCCACTTTAAGACCATTTTTTAAAAGAAATTAAAGAAAATAGACTATGGAAAGAGCTATGTTCCTAGATTGGCAGAATTCATATGGCAAAAATATACTACCTAAAGTAATCTACAGATTTAATGCAAGCCCTATAAAAATTCCAATGACACTCTTCATAGAACTAGTAAAAAAACAATCCAAAAACCTATACAGAAACAAGAGGGTTGATTTGTGAATAGCAAATCAACCCGAAGCAGAACAAACAATGCTTGAAGTACAATACCCAACCTCAAATTAAACCATAGCACTTATATATAAATATAAGTGCAAATTCAACAATAGTGACAGTGTGCCTATCAACTTGACAGGGTCTGAAATCATCTAGCAGAGATGCTTTCCAGGCGCATCTGTGAAGGATCATCTTGATTACGTAAACTGAGATGGGAAAGCTCACTTTCATAGTGGATGGCATCGTTCCCTTGACTTGGATCCTTCTGTGTGGAAAGGAGGAGCTAAGAGCTGAACAGAAGGCTCAGAGTTCAGAGCACTTGCTTCTGTTCCAGAGGACTGGAGGTGAATTTTCACAACTGCCTGTAACTCCAGTTCCAGGGGATCCAAACCCTCTCCTCCTCCTCCTTCTTACTCCTCCTCCTCCTCCTCCTCCTCCTCCTCCTCCTCCTCCTTCTTATTCCTCCTCCTTCCTTCTTTTCTTCTTCCTCTTCCTCTTATTTTCTTTGTCTTCCTCTTTTTCCTCCTCTTCCTCTTCTTCTTCAGTGATTTATTTATCTTGATTTTACATGCGTTGGTGTTTTGCCTGCATGTATGTCTGTGTGAGGCCTCAACGAGTTAAAAAAGGAACTTCCATATGACCCAGCTACACTTCTCCTGAGCATATGCTCCAAGGACCCCACACCCTACCACAGAGGTCCCTGCACATCCACATTCACTGCACGGTGTTCACAATAGCAAGGAAGTGGCGCCAGCTCAGATGCCCAGCAACAGAGGAGAGACGAGGACAATGCTGTACACCACGGAATTTTATTCAGCTGCAAAGGAAAGTGAAATTACAAAATTTGTAGGAGAAATGGGTGAACCTGGAAAGTGTATTAAGCAAGGTGACCCAGGCTAACACAAACAAACAAACAAACATAAGAACACGTGTTCTATCTCATCTGCAGATCATGGCTTTCAATGCTTACACGTATGTGTGTAAGTAGTGTGGGTGTAGTGGTAGGCTATGAAACTACGAAGACTAGAGATGGGAAAGCAGTGTTGAGGAAGGGAAAAACAGGACACGTGGACATGTAAGTGGAAGGGAAGCTACGGGGGGAAGGAGGGGACCAAGGAGAGTCAACGAAAACAATTTTGTTTAAAATGCTGTGATGGGCTGGAGAGACGGCTCTGCAGTTAAGCGCGCTGGCTGCACCATCCTGAAGACCAGAGTTCAGATCCCAGCATCCATGTAACAAGCCCGGTGTTCTCCAAGGCACCTGTAACCACAGGTCTGAGATGCGAGCCCCAGTTTCAAGAAGAGACCCTGCCTGCCTCGAAGGAGCAAGCAGAGACTGATGGAGGACATCCAATAACCCTCTTCGTGGCTTACACACACACACACACACACACACACACACACACACACACACATACACACACACACACACACACACATACATACACACACACATAAATAAATAAATAAATATTTTAAGGATGAAAATGCCAAAATGATACCTGAACATTGTACGCTAATACCTAAAAACAAAACAAAAATGCACAAACCATGCTTTGGCATAGTTTCCTTCTGAATTCTCTAATATTGGAGGCTGCCGACTGGAAGAGCCCCCTTCCGTTCCATCCTGTTCAATCCGGTGCTGAGCCTGGAGTGTGGGAACTCATCTGTCCAGGCCTGCAATCTCTTTAGGGGGTTCCCTTCTTCCTACAGCAGAAGCCACTTCATCCTGTGGGCTCAGCAGGTTCTCCTTCACTGTGGAGACTGTCCACCATAGGCAGCAAATGACTAAGCCAGGAGGTGTCACCCGAGTATATTGTTGTGGGGAAATAAGGTCAAACACTTCCATCTATTTGTGGATGACCCATATCAGCGTTCTGATCTAAGTGCCCCAGGGAGAAAGGAGAAGGCTGTAGAGAATGTCCACTGGCCCAGAGCTTTCTAGTTCTGAGTCCCGAATGTAGAAAAGTGTGTGGCAAAGAAAAAAAAGAAGCCACAGTCTGAGCTGCCCGCTGATCTTTGGGTGGCTTTCAAAAGTCTGAGGTGACCCCATCCCTTGCCAAGGAGGACAGGGCCACTGACTGCCAGCCCCTCACCAGCCCCTCACCTGAGCTTCTTGGCTTGTCTGTCCAGCCCATCCTAATCCATGACTATGCAGCTGTCTCCCATCCAGGAGCTGCAAGCGGTTGACAAACAAAAATTTAACCCACACACACAAAAAATGATGGTAATAATGTATCATACTTTATGACTAGCTAAATTTGACAAGATACTAAAATATCTTTAACAATTGTTCTCAAATAGTGTCAGTACAGAATAGCAAAATAAAACTAGATTAAATTTTAAAATTTAAAACTAAAATAAAAACAATCCCCTTGTTAAACACTTAAAATTTTATATATTCTGCCAGGCATGGTGGCACACGCCTTTAATCCCAGCGCTAGGGAGACAGAGGCAGCGGATCTCCGTGAGTTTGAGGCCAGCCTGGACTTCATAGTGATCTCCGGGTCATCCAGAGCTATGTAGAGAGACCCTGTCTAAAAAATAAGCAAATAAATAAATTTTTATATATTACACTCTAAAGTGAGAAATCCACAGAGTCTACTTAAATGGCAAGGAATTTATTAGGGGATTAAAAACTCACTACAGCACGGGAGATTTATCGTAGGATCCTGGAAAGCCGAGCTATGGTCCACTCTGTTCTTCCACCTGGTCCATCTCAGCATCCAAAAACCACAAGGTGGAGTGAGAACACCTTGCATCTCAGTTCTTAAGGGTCCCAAGAGGCCACGCCCCGGGGGGGGCGGGGGGATGTACTTCAAGGTCATAGGCAGGTAGAGCAGTCACCTGCTCCCTCTCTAGGGGCGGTGCTTCGAGATCATACCCAGAACAGCTACCCACTACGACACTCTTCATTATCTGGACACATTTTATAATGAGTTTATGTTCTCGGATCTATAGAAAATGACTTACAAACTTTATCTTTTAGCAACATCGTTATTACATAACCCTGTATCAAACAGACAGTAAAGTTTATTTCACATCTTAATAGCTCAATATGAGGTTTGTTGAATCAATGGCTTCCAACAACCGGTCCAATTACCAGTGGTTTGCACACCACAGATCAAACTCATCTCCCAGGGCAAGGATGAGCCATCTCACAGCAAGAGCATCACTCGGGGTCCTGTTTCTGTCTTTCATGATCACTGACCGCTCTTAGAACTCGGTGAATTGCAGAAAACACCCCTCTTTATTCTTTATGTGGAAGTGGCAGGTCACTGGTCTCTAATTTGTTTGATTCTTTATTTTTTAAAGAAGTTTTATGTATTTATTTTATGCATATGAGCGTGCATCAGCGCAGTCACTTCCGGAGTGGAGCGCTAAAGGGTCTGAGGTCAGCACTAATCCCCACCCATCCTACAGGTCAACTGTCCTAACCTCATTTCTGTTGTGTTAAAACACCCTGGCCAGAAGCATCTTGGGAGAAATGGGTTGTTTGGCTTAGAGTTCCAGGTTACAGTCTATCTATCATTGTAGGGAAGTCAAATGGGAACTCGAGGCAGCTGATCACATCGAATCCAAAAGCAGAGAGAGAACTGATGTGGTTAATAGCACATATTGGTTAACACATACTGCTCTTGTAGAGGACCCTAGTTCAGTTCCCAGCCCCCATATCAGATGGTCCGCAACCATCTGTAACTCAGGCCCCAAGAGGTTTAGTGTCTTTGTGGGCATGCAAACTCACATGAACATACTCCCCCCGACCCATATTTAAAAACAAAGTAAATCCTTAAAGTGTGTTTTTTAAAAAAAAAAAGCAAAGAGAGAATAAATACATGTATATGTTGTGTTCACTTGCTTTCTCTACTCTCAAAGTCCAGAGCCCAAACTCCAGAAATTTTAAGGCAACCAAGATGGTCCTCCACAGCCATACTCTCAGGCTAACCTGATCTAGATGATCCCTAATTGAGATGCTTTCCCAGGGCTTTTTAGCTTGGGTCAAATTGACAGTTAAAAATTAGCCAACACATCACGTTGGGCTTTTGTTCTTCATAAATCTACTTAGAAACAATTGTTTGGCCTGGATGTTTAGAATATGAAGGTGGGTCTCGGGGCACAGCCAGTGTTTCTTAACTGGCTATTTCCCAGCCCCTAGGAAACAGCATAGCCCCTGACACCTACATTTGGGTGGGCAGCCATGTATGCACAGTTCAGAAGCATGGCTAGTGGGAAGCTATCTTCAATAGCTGATCTAAATACTTTCATTTTGTAAGAGAGGAAACTGAGGTCTGGTGGTTACAGGACCATCTCTGGATCAATTTTTTATTTTTAGTGTTCTAGTGCTGGGGTTGAACATAGGGCCTCTTGTGTGTACAAGACAAGGACTC
The DNA here is from genome assembly GCA_902168405.1 of Peromyscus aztecus. Classification (NCBI taxonomy): domain Eukaryota; kingdom Metazoa; phylum Chordata; class Mammalia; order Rodentia; family Cricetidae; genus Peromyscus; species Peromyscus aztecus. Next base: position 8,489 of record CABHPQ010176830.1, read on the forward strand.
TACCACTGATTTATATATCCTAACCCATTATTAATCAACTTTTAAGTTTCACTCCTCAGAGGCTCTGGACATTTATTCTGCTGCTAGTCATCATCAGAGCCCAAAGTTTGCTCTATGTACTTGCTTAGTAGAAGATAGGAACAACAGAAAATAATCAGGAAAACTAGATATAGAAAAAGATTGATACACCACTGTTGATTCAGTACATGGACCAGAGGAGCCCCAGGTTTATTTCCCTCTATCTAATCAGCCATAGTCATGGATGGGACACTTTAGGACAGTCTGATACTGTCTAAAAGGGAACATATTCACTTCTGGATCATCAAAATAGAAGTCAGGATAAATTAGGCTTTGTACTTAGTAACAGTTTATAGAGCTTCGGTGGCACACCAGTTGGTACAGGACTGATAGTCTTGGGAAAATTTTTTTAAAAAAAGCAAGACTTTGGGGTCCATTCCCACATCCTAAATAATGTAAATAACAATCAAATAATAAATTTTAAAAAAACCAAAATACCAACAGCCAAAATGACAACATTTCAGAAAACAGCGCCTTCAAACGGTGAGAAAACAACAGAAGGAAGACTAGAAACTCGAGCTCATGGCTGAAATGAAGTAACTGCGCTGTTTCAAAATGTATTCGCGACCCACAGCAGCATCCAAAAGTCTGAAACCGCACACAGGCAGCCGGGGTTAGAGGCAGCTCATCCCCTCAGCAACATGGCCCCGCTGCTCTACACAAAGTCAGAAATGGAACCAGACACACTGGACACACACTCGGCCAAAGCTGCTTTCGGGGAGGCTGGGATGGCATCCAGGGCCCGATTCCCGCATGCATGTGCACTAACAGCAAGCCGCACCTCCAAAATTGACAAGCATCTTTGAAGTTCAGTTTCCAACCTTTCTGCTGGGCACTGTTTTCATAAGGAATTTATTTTATTTATTACTGTGTGTGTGTGTGTGTGTGTGTGTGTGTGTGTGTGTGTGTGCTACGGCACCCATCTTTGTAGGTCAGAGGTCTATGCAGTCAGATCTCTCCTTCCACCTTTATATGGGTCGCCTAGGATCCCACTCTGGTGGCCAGGCTTGCATAACCATGACCCTTCTTCCATGCTGAGCCATCCCACCAGCCCTGGGCAGGGTTTTTAAACAACTACCGTGTTTCGTCCATGTTTCATCAGGGAAATAGAGTTGGCACATAGAAATAGAATCTTGATGAAAAACTGAAAAGCCAATCAAAGATTAGAATTACCAATTTCTTTGCTAACATTGAACTAAGTGTTATGTGCCTTGCACTATTCACTAGAATCATCCAGAGAGGTTTTTAAATGCCTGAGGCTCTGGCCCCATCCCAGACCAACAGGATCAGAATCTCCAGGGGAAAGGAAGACCCGGGCTACACCAGGAATGAGTGTCTCCCGGGTGGTCCCAACTGCAACCCAGTGAGGAACCAGCTGCTCTCTAGTTTTTGAATATTAAATGTTCTTCATTAGAGCAAGATAAACTAGTAATCCTGGGAGTATAATGCTCTGAAATGTCACCCAACTGAATACAAACATGTAATCTTCACCATTTGTCTTTTTCAGTCAAATGCATCAGATCTGGCTTGCCCTCTTGGCTGTTTCTGGAGGCAGGTCTCTTCAATTCCCATATTTGCCCTCCATGCACTTACGGCGAACATGAAAAACTAACTAACTGAGGAAAAGAAATATTACCCTGACTCCTCCACCCTCCTTGGTTGCTGTTTCCAAAAGAATAAAAATAAATAAAGACTAACTTCTAACCTCTCTTAAATGTTTCAAAACAAAATAATTAAAATGCCTGGGTAAACAACCATGAAACTTAACGAGCTATTTCCTCTATTTTTTTAAGTCACAGACTCGGGGTCTATCATGGAAATAACTGCACAATTCTGATTCTGCCAAATCACCGTGGAATGGCACAGGGACTGTGCCCTGCAAGGTTCCGCCTACACTCCTTCCGCCACGTGAGTGGCAGCCGCAGGAGTTTCTGCCTGACAACTAATTATACAAGATCCTGACAGTTCCCCAGCCTGACGGGAAGAGGCTATCCAGCCCTGGTAGGGGACACACAAAGATCATGAAAAGGACAGTTCTAATCGTCCTCATCTTTCCTCCCAAGGAAAACGTCAGAGGTGGTTAAGTAGACTTCTGAGACAAACACAACTCTCTCCATCGTGGAAGGGACCAAACCCTTCAAGAAGCCATGAAAAAGAACTTCCCAATCAAGTGATTTTTGCCCATTTCCCTTCAGAAGACACACGGGTAGTAAGAGGAATTAAACCCTTAGTCCCAGGCTGCCTGATGAAAACGCCAAAGCCTTCTTTCTACCCAGGCAAGGGCTGACCGGGTGACAGGGAGCGCGCCTCAACACCATGCCCGTTAGTGTGGACTCCACTTATATAAATGCCCATGAAAGACAAATCTGTAGGGAGAGGAAGTCGATTAGTGATTGCTGAGGGTGACGGTGAAGAGAGGGCCTGTCTGCCGACCACCAGGAGGCATCATTCTAGAGGTGATGGAATGTTCTAAAACGGGACCCGATGAGGATCATAAACTCACTAGAAGTCACCGGATCCTGTTCTTTCAATGGATGGATTCTATGGTGTGAATGACAACTAAGTAAAGCTGGTTTTAAAACAGGTATTGCAGCCAGGTGCATATGCGGCGCTGCCGAAGGCTGAGGCAGGAGAATTGTGAATTCAAGGTCATCGTCACTGTGACTACAGTAAAACCATGTCCAAAAAAAAAAGGTGGTAGAGTAAGGGCTGTCAAGGTCTGGAGTTCCTCAGCTACTTTGCAGGTCGCAGTCTGTCGCTAACATGAGTTCCGCTCTTTCACCATATCCATCATGAGAAGTGACTATAGGAGAATTGGCAAGAGGAGTGCACCGGGACGGGGCGGGGGGGGGGGGCGGGGGAACGACGACACATATTACCAAATCTAGTTCTGTGTAATCACCAGATCTGAGACTGGAAAGACAAACAAGGAGGAATCTTTCCTGATCTCGAAAAAAAGAGAAAGAAAAAAAGACAATATAAATATTGCCTGGAGGTTAGGGGGCACTCTACACGGTTCCTACCCTTTACAACAACCGAACCGTCAGGGAAAACAGTTTTTCTAACAGAAAAGAAGTCCGGAGGCTGAGCCCCTAAAGAATAACGGGTCGTGGGACAAGTTTTCCACCACAGCATTCATCAGATGCGGGTTGGTTTTACTTTAAAGGTAGGCACCGTTCCCACGGGCGCCAAGTTGGGAAGTTTGGTTCTCCGGACCCGGTGTGGGGCGGCTCTGCACCCCGCTGCGACTGTGCGGAGTGGCCCTTCCATTCCCTCTGGACAGTCACCCACCACCGTCCTCGCCCAGTACCCTGCACGACCTGCGCGTCCCTAGGAGCATCCCCAGGCGCGCTCCGTGCTCCCCACCACCCCCAGTCCCGGGACGCCACCGCGACCTTCACACCTCCCCAGGGGACCCCCACGCCGCAGGGAGAGGCGCCAGCGGGCCAGCCTCCCCCGGGGGGCCGTCGGGGGACCGAGGGCGGAGCTGATCTGCCACCGCCCTACCGGGGGATGGGGTGGGGGGGAGAACCCGGGACCGCTCCCAGCCCCCGCCCGTGCCCCCAGCACAGTGCTCATGCGCGCCGCCGGCCTTTATAGCGGCCACGGAGCCGCGCTTACGGCACTCGGGTGCAGCCGAGCGGATTCCACGCAGGTGCGGGATCCGGGGTGGGGAGCGGGGTCTGTCCCTGTCCATCTGTGTGTCCTGGCGTCCCCCGCGCCGATGTGAGGTGGCACAGCGTGCCTGGGGCGGCTCGATCTGCGGCGGCCGGGCTCTCCCGCCTTCTCCGGCTCCCGAGGAGCCCGGTGGCTTGGGGTCCCCCCCCCCCCCCCCCCCCCCCCCCCCCCCGCCCCCCCGGCGCTCGGGGCCCCCCCCCCCCCACGCCGCCGCGAGCCTCGCTCACGCCTCGCTCTCCCGCAGGTCCGCGCAGATCCCCGCCATGCCCGCGTCCTGGATCCCTGCTCTCTGCCTCGGTGGGTACGCGCCCCGGCCGCCGCGCCCGCGCGGGCGGAGGCTGCAGCCACCTAGCTGTCCTTTCTCCGCAGGTGCGTGGCTGCTGCTGCTGCTGCTGCTGCCCCGGCTCGCGCGCGCCGAGGGAGCCGGTGAGTTGGGTGCGGGCGGAGGAGGGAGGGTGGACAGGGTCGCTCCGACCTGCGGAGGGATGCGGGGGCTGGAGAGGCGGAGAGGCGCCCGCACCCGTCTCCAGCGCACCCTTCGGGCTTACCTGTTTCCCCACGCCGGGGTCCCCGGGGTCCGACCCGGCCTCCTTCCTGGGCGCACGCCACCTAGCTCTGGGACCAGTAGGTCTGAGTTACTAGGCTGGGGAAAACCCTTTGGTCCGAGCCCACCGATGGGGCGGCTCACGTCCTGGTCCCACCTAGTCCGATCTTGCTGTGCGATTGTACGAGTAACCCCTATGGAAAGCACCCGTCGGCTGTTCTTATCGCTCCCTGGAAGCCTCAAAAGAGTTTGTTCCGCGTGTAGAAGTCCGAGCACGGGTGTGTGGTTCGGTGTCTTTTCTGCGATGTAAGGCACCGTTTCGTTTCTTAAAAAAAATCTGTCGTTCGCTTTTCTTGAGAGTAGAAATGGTAAGTACCGCACCTGGCTGCCCCGTGCATGTTTTGCCGAAGGAAGTCAGTGTTAGCCGCTCTAGACAGACTCCGTCTAAGATTCCAGTGTCGCCGCCGCCCCCTCCCCCAGGTCGCTGAAAACGGGAAAGATCGGGGTTATTTGATAGAGCTGCTGGACTCCTGTTGGCAGCTGGGATTTTAACTGAGCTGAGGAACTGGTATCACACCAGCGTCGTCCCCTTTCTTCCATGGTCCAGGCAGCAGCACAGACAGGGGTCCTTGGCAGAGGCAGGTTCTCAACTTGCAAAACTTGTCTTGTCCGGTGAGGGAGATGTTTTTCCCCCCCCGAAACATCTGTTTCCAACGGTCTTGGATAACGAAATGTCCCCGAGTTTGGAAAGTCGTATTTAATAACCTTACTCTCGATTTAATTGACAGTAAGTCGACAGGTTACCATCTCGGGGTTTGTTATGATTTGACCAATTAACACCTTTCACAGTAACTTTGTTTGCTTTTCTGAGGCAGTGTCATTGTAACTCGGGCTGGGCAGGAACTCACTGTGTAACCCAGTCTAGCCTCAAACTCAAGGCAAAAATCTTCCTGCCTCAGCTTCTCGAGTGCTGGGATGACTGCGTGAGCCACTCAGGATCCAAAACTTCCTTTTTTCCGGGGGTGGGGAAGGGCAGACTAAGTTTAAGACTTAAGCATGTTAGCAGTGTTTTTCTAAAACAGTATTTGCCGCCTCCAGCGTCCCCTTTGGACAGATCTGGAGGAGATACAATCAGATTCAAGCACAGGACTGACTTCCTCCTGTCTAGCCTTTGGGGGTTGTGGAGCGCTTCTTGAGCTAAGTCTAAAGCTTTCATTTACTCATTTGTAAAATGTGCAACTAAGTAACATTCTGTGGATCCAGGCACCAGTTAACCGGACGGCTTATGTGAATATGAGATTTTAAGGGTCTGCTTGTATCAGGTAACAGGCTAAACAGTCCTCTGCAAAGGGTAGCTTCAAGACTTTTGCATGTCTGACACCCCAAAGGCTCAATCCAAATTTGCTGTCATCATAAACAACTATCAACAGTTTCATCACTATTGAGATGTTTGTACTTTTAGAATAAGGACTAAGCCAAAGATTAGCATTGCTTTCTCATCCTGATATACTTTGTTACATTTTCCAAATTGACTGAGAACTGGGAATATTGTCACATAGACATCTATAGTAACTCAGCTCTAGGTTACACTGAAAACCCCTTTTGATTTGCTAACATCTAAAACGGTGTCAACATTTAAGTCAGTATTTTGTTGGAAGTACAGAAATTAGGGGAGTAAAAAATAATCCCACAGCCCACTTTTCCTGCAATACCCCTCAAAGAAGCCGTAGGAGCCCTGATGTAACAAGTCCTTTCTCTTCAGTCCCCATTGCCATCACCTGCTTTACCAGAGGCCTGGATATCCGAAAAGAGAAAGCAGATGTTCTCTGTCCAGGAGGCTGCTCTCTGGAGGAGTTCTCTGTGTTTGGGAACATAGTGTATGCCTCAGTATCCAGCATCTGTGGGGCTGCTGTCCATAGGTAAGCTGGGACATGTGGGAAGGGCTGTGCGGGTGGGCACTGGACACGCACAGTTAGCTTCTTCCCCAGTTAGCTGTTTGGAGCTCTTTCCTACCTGCTTGCTTCTTTTTAGTGCCAGTTTTGGCCCTAGAAGGTGGATGTATTTTTGAGGTTTTCCTGGGCATTCTTGCATTACCAAATGTACAGGGGAAGCTGTCTGACCATGAGCAGATAGCATTCATTTAAAAAGAAATTATGAGTGTGTGTGTGTGTGTGTGTGTGTGTGTGTGTGTATGTGTGTGTGTGAATGCTATAATTGTTTGGGTGCCCATGGAGGACAGATGAGGGTGTTGGGTCCCTTGGAGCTGGAGTCACATGTGGCTGTGAGATGCTAGGAACTGATCTGGGGCTCCTGGGAGAGCAGCAAGTGCTGTTAAACCCTGAGCCATTTCTCCAGCCCTGCATAAGTGCCCGATGACTACATTTCTATGATTCCAAAACATCTGCCATTGTGTCGTATATTATGGGGCTTGTATGCCACTCAAGGCATTGTTTTAACTTCCGTCACAAATCTCAAAGTAGACAGACACAGCTTCGGTCTGTTTTTCACATGAGGTTACTGAACTCTGCATGCCATATATCTCGCTGATGGTCACTACGGTCAGCCAGTGCCACCCCATCCTACAGTAAAAGAGCGAGTGTGATTTTTTTTTTTAATACAGTCCAAGGGCACATACAGTTAATTGCTTTAAGAAAACTGGCGCCTTTTTATTAATTCTGAATCTCTGAGATGTAAGAAGCAGGGTGTCAGTGTGCTCTTATCATCACTTTAAAAAGTTTAACAGCACAGAGTCACTTCTCCGGACATTTTTGTTCCTGTATAAGGGGGTCTTGAAGGGCCAGCAGAAAGCATCCTTCGGCAACTTCTCCACTCAGCTAATCTCTTGACCCATAGAGCAGCAGATGACACAAGACAATGGGATCGTGTCTCAGCTGTAACTCTTACTCTGCAGGGGAGTGATTGACACCTCAGGGGGACCTGTGCGTGTCTACAGCCTTCCTGGTCGAGAGAACTATTCCTCAGTCGATGCCAATGGCATCCAGTCTCAGACGCTTTCCAGATGGCCTGCTTCCTTCGCGGTGACCAGTAGGTACAATTTCACTGTTCTCAGCTGTGCATAAACACTTCCCCACGCTCCGCCGAAGGGCTTTCAGCTCCCCTTAGCCCAGTCTTTTTTATTCTGATGGAAAAGATTGTACTTAAGAAGTCAGCTATGGGACAGAGTCACCCAAATTTGGGGGGAGTAAAAATTCACTTCACACAGTGGAAACTGAAATCTGAATTGTTTGCAGTAAATGCCTAGATACTTAGCAAGTAACAAACTGTCAGACCAGTGAATTCAGTTTTTGGTGGCATTTTCAAATGCATCAAGAATGCATTTTAGTTCTCCAACCTAACGGCCAGTGAGATGTTTATACCCGAGTCACCTTTACCCCCTTAATCATCACGTAGAACTTTAGCTACATAACGCCCTGATGGCGGAGAAGGAAAGAGAAAAACAATAAACTTCTCATTTCAACAGAAGGCAAAAGCAGTACCCAGGAGGCCACGGGCCGGGCAGTGTCCACAGCCCATCCACCTGCAGGTATGAAGCACCGACTGATCCCCTTGTTGTCTGGCACAGAATTTGGAGTTAGAAATGTCGTCGGTAGAACCTGTCCTTCAAAACACTCATATTAAAGAGGGGCAAAGCAGCCACCTCGTATCTGCCGATGTGCTCTGGATGAAAGCATCCTACTTTATATTTCACATTTCTTCTCTTCTTTATTATAAACCTAGCTCATCCAACCTCAGGAAGTCCTTTCTATCCCTCCCTGATTTGATAGACCATGTGTAGAAATCGGTCAAGGACTTCTTTCCAGCTCTTTGCTTCAATTCTCCTTAGTTTTTGCACTGTAAAAAAAAAAAAAAAGGGTGTGTTTGTAACCCAAAAAAAAAAAAAAAAAAAAAAAAAAATTCCAGGGATCCCTTTTTCTAAAATGGTGGCCATTTTATTTTATTTTATTAGAGAGTATGTGTACATGTGTGTGCTTGAATGTATTTACGTGTATGGTGTGTGTGCAGGCAAAGGCAGAACTACAAGAGAGTGGTGGGCCCTTCTGGAAGCCCAGTTACAGGCACTGTGACTTGAGCTGCTTGATGTGGATGCTGGGACCAAACCCGGGTCTTCTGCAAGAGCAGTAAGCGCTGTTACCCGCTGCTCCACCCCTCCGGCCCCTACCATTTTAAAGTCAAAGAAATGAAGAGCACGTGGCTCGTGGCTCTGTGTCCCCACTCTTGCTTCAGCTGTGGGTTTTAGATATCAAAGCCTTGGATAGATACATACCAGATACATAGGCCTGCCACAGTTCTGTTGTTTCTTTGTTGGGGCAATGCCTTCCCAGTCCAGAAGACCGTGGAAGGAACTTAAAAGGCCTTTCTGAGAATGGCACTCCTTGCCACGGGCTCATTCTGGTGGAAGTTCCTGCTGTGTGAGCGTCTCATGGTCAAGGGCTTCCTTTGTTTCAGGTAAACGGCTAAAGAAAACACCAGAGAAGAAGACTGGCAATAAAGGTAAGCTAAGTTCTTGCGGGGAGGGGGATGGCATTTCCTCCAGCTGCTCTTGAGACTAACGGAGCCCTTCTTTGGCTCTCTGTAGACTGTAAGGCAGACATTGCATTTCTGATCGATGGAAGCTTTAATATAGGGCAGCGGCGATTTAATTTACAGAAGAATTTTGTTGGGAAAGTGGCGCTAATGCTGGGAATTGGAACAGAAGGACCACACGTGGGCCTCGTGCAAGCCAGGTACCAACGTTAATAAAATGGGAGATTATGGATGTCTTGAATGATGACTACTTACCAAGCTGTAATGTTAATTTCAGTTAAACATAATTTAAGTTTGGACAAGCTGGAATTCCAAACTATAAATTCACAATTTAAGAATGTCTATGCAAGGCTGGGCATGGTGGTGCATGCCTTTAATCCCAGTACTCAGGAGGCAGAGGCAGGCGATAGCCTTATATCAGCTTTGTACCATCCCTGTGAGTTCAGTGCCAGCCTGGTCTACATAGCAAATAGGCCAGCTAGGGCTGCACAGTGAGACCTGGTCTTTAGAGGGGGAAAAAAAAAATCTCCAGGAACTACCTGGCCGACCCAACAATGTTCACAATTCTCCACACTGCAAACAATAGCAAAGACTGGTTAGTCTGTGTCGTTCTGAGTGAGCCATTGGTATAAAAGCACTTAGCAAACAGTAGGCTGTCTGTAGGGAGCCAGAAAGGGGATTCATGGCCTGGAAGCCTTACATGAACATCCTTCTCTGCTTCCCTCAGTTCTTGGATTTTCTTTTCTGGAGGAAGCAGCAGTAAGCTCTTTGTTCCTTTTCTTTACTCTGCCAACATTGTTTTTTGTTTTTTGTTGGTTTTTTTTTTGTTTGTTTGTTTTTTTAGCCCTTTCCCATGTTCCTTCATTGGAGATCCAGAGTGTGACTGTCACTAGTTGGTGGCATGAGCCTGGGAGAGTAGAGCCTAGAAATGAGGTAGACTAAAGTCTCATGCAATGGCCAACTTTATTCAGGGCATCGGACAATTTATATTCTGAGGGCATTCTGAGGGTTAAGCAAGGTCATACGAGCAAAGTTCACTGGAGTTCATGCTGTATACAGTCACGGGGCAAAGATCACGTGAGTGTAGGACAGCTCATGCTTGCAGACATCATTCTGAACGATAATGGGTAAGATGATGGGTGGGCTGAAGCAACCCGACTCCTATTACCACACCTGGGAGGGCTCCAGAGCACTTCCCAAGAACACCCCGTGTTCTGGAGGAACACAAGTTCCAAGACTCTTGTCTTGCTTCCTTGGAGTTTTCTCACGAGCTCTCAGAAGTCTCCTCGCGCAGCTCCATTCATGAACCGTGTTCTGACACGTGCTCTCTTTTCCTTCATGTGAAAATGATATTGGTGGTTTGTAGCACCAATAATGTCCCTTTAGGAGGCTTGACAAGTCAGAAGTACAAAGAAGCGCCTTTCTCAGACCACGTCCTCCAGGGCCATCATGTCTACATTTGAGAAGACATTTCTCTTCCCCTCTTCTACATTTCAGGCTGTAAAAATGTTGGCCCCTCTTTGCTCACTCTTGAGTGCTTTAAGTATCCTCTCGTGACAAACGTGCATTGCAAATGGTTTGATAGTTTTCCTTTGCGTCCTTGAGACAGTCTCCCGTTGCCTTTCATTGTCACACAGCAGCCCATGATGAGAGAGAAGCCTTATGGCTGCTTGGGCCCATCTTCGATCATTCGGCAGAATTCCTGGGTTTGAAGTTCAGACATTTTAAAAGCCTCTGATAAAAATAGCTAAATTGCCTTCTAGAAGGCCGAGTGAGCCAGCTGATACTCTCGGCAGCGTGTCAGGGTAGCCCAGCACCACCACGGGCACTAATTAATATTCCATTCATCGCTTTTCCTCACCCTTTGGTTTTTCAAGACAGGGTTTCTCTGTGTAGCCCTGGCTGTCGTGGGACTCGCTCTGTAGACCAGGCTGGCCTTGAAGTCATGAGATCCACCTGCCTCTGCCTCCCAAGTCCGTTTGTTACTTTTTATAGTAGGGTCTGCTTAGAAGGTATTTAACTTTTCTGTATAATATACCATTTTCCCCTTGCCTTTAAAATAAGCCCTTTATTGTGTGGATTTAAATGCAGTATCAATTTTATGAACATCTAGGCAAGTTTCTTTGAGTCAGGCACTGATTTTTTTTTTTAATGATTTGGGTGGCTTTTTGTTTGTTTGTTTATTTGTTTGGGATTTTTTGGTTTTTTTTTTTTAGACAAGGTTTCTCTGGAACTCGATTTGTAGACCAGGCTGTCCTCGAACGCAGAGATCCACCTGCCTCTGCACGCACCACCATGCTTGACTTAGGTCCTGATACATTTTTCTAAGTGTTTTGGTTTTGACTAATTTAGCCTATGCTTTTTCAAACTGAAAGCTGTATTAACCTATATACTCACAGTTTTCTGCTTTAGGAAGCACTAGAATGAAGAGCGCATATTTAAATAGAATGGAATGACCTTTGCATCATTAGCAATGCAAAAATAAGACGGCTTGCTTAAGTCAGAATCCGAACAGTTGAAATTGGCTCCAAACTTAAAAAAGTAACCAACCAGCAGGTGTGCGGAGACAGTCTGTGATCTTCTTGTCACTCAAAGAATCATCTTAAATCCCACAACCCAGAAAGCTAAAGCAGGAGAGCTTGTCTTAAAACAAGCAAACAAAAAAAAAACCAAAAAAAAACCAAAAAAAAACACCAAAGCCTGACATTAAAATGGCTACTTACGCTGAAAGCTTAAAAATTTGCGCTTAATGAAATTAAGTTCTGACTTTAAAGATGTGCTGTTGTTTTGCTCAGCACGGCCACTTGCGTGCGTGCGTGTGTGCGTGCGCACACAGGTGGACATACACATGTATGCAGAAGGTAGAGGACAACCCCAGACTTTATTCTTCAGGCACCACCCACTTTTTTGTTGTTGTAGACGGGTCTCTCCGGCCTGGAACTAGCCAAGTAAGGTAGGCTGGTTGGCCACCATGTCTCAGGGATGCGCCTCCTCAGCACTGGGATCAAAAGTCTGAGCCACCACACTCAGCTCTCTTTACATGGGTTCTGGAGATTGAACCCAGGTCTTGGACTGAACCATCTCCCCAGTCTTCAACATGGTCTCTCATGAACAAAATATAGTTAAAAGTGAGCTGGAATTCTTTAAATAATAATCTCATAGCCAGGATTAGCAAATGTCATTGTCATTTTATAAGAAAAATTTAACATTGTGTTTTACAATGCATTTCCTTGTACCTTTTCCCATCTTATAAAATGTCACTCTTGGGGACTAGAAATATGTCAGCAATCAAGAGCATTGGTTGCTATTCCAAAGGACCCAGGTTCACCTACAGGCTCACTCACATCTATCTATCTGTATCCATTTCCAGGGCATCTAACGCCCTCTTCTGGCCCCTGTAGACATTAGACATGCACATGGTGCACGGATGTAACACTCAGGCAACCCCCCCCCCACACACACACACACACAAATAATAATTTAAATGTCACTGGCACTGTCCCTTTTGACCAGAGAGACCTAGGCTAATAGGCTGCTGAGTGCTTCTGGGGCTGTGCCCTAGAGCAGATGTACTCTCACATCCAACTGTTTCCTCTGTACCTGGTGCCCAACTCTGCAGAGTTCCATCAAAGCCAGAACCCAGAACCACATCTACTTTAACATGCTGCATACATAAAGTCTGTAACTCCGGTTCCAACCTGGATTTTGGAATGATTTTGAAGCCAGTTGAGTCTGAATTTAAAAGGCAGTCATGTTCTGTTAGGCAAATTCCCTGAGTGTTCTGAGCCTTTTTTATTTTTTTTAAATAATTGGGATAATTCCACCTTGTGGAAATGTAAAATGAAACTGTGTGCTTAGCTATTATTCAAAATGTAGTAAATTTGGAGTGTAGCAGTTATTCTTGTTATATTTCTGAAACATTACCAGTGAGCGGAAGCAATGTTCTAGTTGATTATATAGTATGTAATTTAAAAAGACTTAGGTCTGACTCTTTCTTACATTTCTTACAAGGGTTTCTGTTTGTTTGTTTGTTTGTTTGTTTGTTTTGCCTGCATGCGTGTCTCTGTACCGTGTGTGTGCCTGGTAACCAGAGGTCAGAAGGGATGCTAGACCCCCTGGAAGTGAGTTAGCTGGTGGTCAGCCATTATGTTGCCAATTGAATGTGGGTTCTCTGCCAGTCATTTTTTTTTTTTTAAGGCCACCTGACTGCTTATTTTGTCTTTCCTAAAAACTTCTTTTTTCATTTTTATAGTGAACATCCCAAAATAGAATTTTACTTGAAAAACTTTACTTCAGCCAAAGATGTCTTGTTTGCCATAAAAGAAGTAGGTTTCCGAGGGGGTAATTCCAACACAGGTAAGTAGGCCACCTCTGGGCTCAGCATACCCATGATAGCGATCAGAACTGAAAGCCTTTAGTGCCATTTAGGAGACTCTTCCTGCTAGCACTTCTGTGTTGGCTAGATCTGCATCTCATCACACATATATAAACTGTCTATAGTGGAAAATATACCAGTGGGGTAGCTGTGTATTTTTTTTTTTTTTTTTTTGGTTTTTTTGAGACAGGATTTCTCTGTGTAAGAACTCTGGCTACCCTAGAACTCACTCTGTAGACCAGGATGGTCTCAAACTCAGAGATCCACCTGCCTTTTGCCTCCCAAGTGCTGGGATTAAAAATGTGCACTAGCTCTGCCCGGTCTGATAATTCTTAAAAACAAAACAAGAATCCCTACAGCGTTGTGAGCTTTAGGAAAGTACTTGTTTTTAAGTAGATGAACAGACTTAACCATGAAGGAAGAGGAGACAGACTCTGGAAGGCTCCTTGTCCCTAGCTGCCCTCATAGGCCAGTAGGGGCGAGGGCACACATCAGGAGGGGTGTGTTGTGTTTTACTGTGAAATGATGCAAGGGAATGGGAGACTTCTGGGAAGCGGAGGGGATGCAGTGCAGGTTGTGAAGACCAAAAATAGGCCTGAAAGATAATTAAATGTTCCCATTTCGTAGATCTTTTACTAACTGAATTACTGAATTAAATTCAATTCAGTGGCGTTAAGTTGTTACCCAGAAATAGAAATGTCATTTGAGCCACGGCAACTGCAGCTCCTTTGCTTGTTTCTAGGGAAAGCCTTGAAGCACACTGCTCAGAAATTCTTCACAGCAGACACAGGTGTGAGGAAAGGGATCCCCAAAGTGGTGGTGGTGTTTATTGACGGCTGGCCTTCGGATGACATTGAGGAAGCGGGCATTGTGGCCAGAGAGTTTGGTGTCAATGTGTTTATAGTTTCTGTGGCCAAGCCCATCCCTGAAGAACTGGGGATGGTTCAGGATGTTGCATTTGTTGACAAGGTAAGGTGTGAGGGCTAGTTCCTGTTAATGGATGGAAGTGACTCAGTTTGGGACCTCTTAAACCTAGTACTGATAAGCACCTAACTAGATTAACGAACATATAATATTTGGTATGTTTGAGGTGGGCCTGAAAGAGCAGACCTGTAATCCCAGCTACTCAGTGAGGCTGAGGCAACAGGATTACAAGTCCGGGGCCAGCCTGTGCAGCTGAGTAAGACCCCATCTCAAAATGAAAAGTAGCAAGGGGGCTGGGGGGTACATATGTAAGGTTCTAGGTTCAATCTCCAGTACCACAGTTGGCAAAATATTAAACCTTTTATTTTTTGGGTTATCTTTTGTCTTCCCCCATTAGGCTGTGTGTCGGAATAATGGCTTCTTCTCTTATCACATGCCCAACTGGTTTGGCACCACAAAATATGTAAAGCCTCTGGTGCAGAAGCTCTGCACTCATGAGCAGATGATGTGCAGCAAGACCTGTTACAACTCGGTGAATATCGCCTTCCTAATTGATGGCTCCAGCAGTGTTGGAGATAGCAATTTCCGTCTTATGCTGGAATTTGCTTCTAACATAGCTAAGACATTTGAAATCTCAGACATTGGAGCCAAGATAGCTGCCGTACAGTTCACTTATGATCAGCGCACGGAATTCAGTTTCACTGACTATAACACCAAAGAGAATGTCCTAGCTGTCCTAGGGAACATACGCTACATGAGTGGTGGGACAGCTACTGGTGATGCCATTTCCTTTACTGTGAGAAATGTATTTGGTCCCATAAGGGACAGCCCCAACAAAAACTTCCTGGTAATTGTCACAGACGGCCAGTCCTATGATGATGTCCGAGGCCCTGCTGCAGCTGCCCATGATGCAGGTAAGATAAGGTTGCACTTTGTGTTATAGGAATAAGAAGGGGGTCCTGTGAATTCGGAGTCAATATAGGCCCAAGCATTTTTGTGGAAAGGATCCTTGCAGTGTAGACTTACTCTACAAGCTTTAGAGTCTCGGTTATTGAATTGAAATTTTTCCAAGCTTCACTGAAGTCCCTTTGGGAGTTCTTTTGTTTTTGATTTTTTAAATCACCAGATTTTTTTACTTTAGTGTTAAAAGAATAGCAATTTAAGTTTATGAGTGTTTTTCCTGTGTGTATGTGCACCATGTGTATACCTAGAGCCCATAAAGAGCAGAAGAGGGCATCGGATCCCCTGGAACTGGAGTTAGATGCTTAACTATGTGGGTGCTGGAAACTGAACACAGGTCCTGTGCAAGAGCAACAAATTTTTTTTTGTTTTTTTGTTTTTTTTGAGGGGGGTTGGGTTTGGGTATTTTGAGACAGGGTTTCTCTGTGTAGCTTTAGAGCCTGTCCTGGAACTCACTCTGTAGCCCAGGCTGGCCTTGAACTCAGAGATCTGCCTGCCTCTGCCTCCCAAGTGCTGGGATTAAAGGCGTGCATCATTGCTACCGCCGTCACCAGGCAAAACAAATGTTCTTAACTGCTGGGCCACCTCTCCATCTCCAAGACTTATAATTTTTGATTATTGGATTTGTCAATATAACTTCAAAGACTGAAGTGGAGGAAACAAAATTATCACTAGCCCCCATTTCCTCAGACGAGGCAAACCTCCCCATTTATGTATCTTTTTATGCCAGTCTCAACTTAATGTCTTACCAGGAGCCCCAAATGATGTCTGAAAGTGACAGCAGCAGCAGCAGTCTTTCCTCACGGCCAACCATGCATGCCAGCCTAGGACACACTGTTCAGACAGTTCAGCTAGGGTGGCCTTTTGTTCCTAGTTTGTTCCATGCACTGTCCTTAATGAACTCCGCATCACATTATTAATACAACACATTGTCTTTCATGAACTGACCATCTTTGTAGTTTTTATCAAATTATTAACACATAGTAAGTTGCTGGAGGCAAAGCTTTTGGTCCTAAATATTTTTGCCATAATCAAAACGACTGTAGTCTACCTAGAAAATTCAGCATAGACTCCACTTATATTGTTAAGCAGTTTTCTCTGCAGCTAGGTATATGTATGGAATATGTAACTTTGTATGTAAGCTAGACCTATTTTTAACTCACTTAAAAATATTTCTATTGTAGGTATCACCATCTTCTCTGTTGGTGTGGCTTGGGCACCTCTGGATGACCTGAAAGATATGGCCTCTAAACCCAAGGAGTCACATGCTTTCTTTACCAGAGAGTTCACAGGATTAGAACCAATTGTCTCTGATGTCATTAGAGGCATTTGTAGAGATTTCTTGGAATCCCAGCAATAACTGTGATACTCTGACAACTCAAAGAATTCATACAAGGGGATCTAATATGCAAATTGTATTCTCAATACCTAAGTAACTTTATAGCTTACCAGGATCAGTAAATACATCCACAGCTGTTTAAAGCAAATGAGCATTCATTTGAAGCACCTAATTTAGACTGGCCGAGGCTTGATAATCAGGGTCCTTAGAAACTCAGGAAAGAGAGCTGTCATGGATTAAAACTGCGGAGTTCAAACATGCATACTCAAAGTGGCTATGTGAGTTCCACAGCTCCATAAAAGAACCTGACACTTGGACACAAGCACTGGTCCTTCTTTAATCATTGTGTTGACTGTGCAAGGAGAGCTAAGCAGCTTTTAAACATAGATGAAGCACAATTTTGACCCACGTGGACGTTGTCTTAAAACCAGCCAACAGACAGCTATTATTTCATGTACCAGTCATAACTACACATTATATGACCATATATCAAGCTTCTTTTGTAGTGTGTTTTCATAACTAATGGCTAAAAATACCACACTGAGTAAAGATAGGATTGCCTGGTATTTTTCTATTTATATCCTTAATTTTATGTGTATAGGCAGGCATTACTCCAAGGACTGAGAAAATGCTTAAGCAGGTTAAGTTTTTGAAAAAAGATGTTTCAAGTAT
>CABHPQ010176831.1:0-20114 GCA_902168405.1 Peromyscus aztecus
ACACACACACACACACACACACACACACACACACACACACACACACACACAAATAAATAAATAAATAAATACTTTAAGGATGAAAATGCCAAAATGATACCTGAACATTGTACGCTAATACCTAAAAACAAAACAAAAATGCACAAACCATGCTTTGGCATAGTTTCCTTCTGAATTCTCTAATATTGGAGGCTGCCGACTGGAAGAGCCCCCTTCCGTTCCATCCTGTTCAATCCGGTGCTGAGCCTGGAGTGTGGGAACTCATCTGTCCAGGCCTGCAATCTCTTTAGGGGGTTCCCTTCTTCCTACAGCAGAAGCCACTTCATCCTGTGGGCTCAGCAGGTTCTCCTTCACTGTGGAGACTGTCCACCATAGGCAGCAAATGACTAAGCCAGGAGGTGTCACCCGAGTATATTGTTGTGGGGAAATAAGGTCAAACACTTCCATCTATTTGTGGATGACCCATATCAGCGTTCTGATCTAAGTGCCCCAGGGAGAAAGGAGAAGGCTGTAGAGAATGTCCACTGGCCCAGAGCTTTCTAGTTCTGAGTCCCGAATGTAGAAAAGTGTGTGGCAAAGAAAAAAAAGAAGCCACAGTCTGAGCTGCCCGCTGATCTTTGGGTGGCTTTCAAAAGTCTGAGGTGACCCCATCCCTTGCCAAGGAGGACAGGGCCACTGACTGCCAGCCCCTCACCAGCCCCTCACCTGAGCTTCTTGGCTTGTCTGTCCAGCCCATCCTAATCCATGACTATGCAGCTGTCTCCCATCCAGGAGCTGCAAGCGGTTGACAAACAAAAATTTAACCCACACACACAAAAAATGATGGTAATAATGTATCATACTTTATGACTAGCTAAATTTGACAAGATACTAAAATATCTTTAACAATTGTTCTCAAATAGTGTCAGTACAGAATAGCAAAATAAAACTAGATTAAATTTTAAAATTTAAAACTAAAATAAAAACAATCCCCTTGTTAAACACTTAAAATTTTATATATTCTGCCAGGCATGGTGGCACACGCCTTTAATCCCAGCGCTAGGGAGACAGAGGCAGCGGATCTCCGTGAGTTTGAGGCCAGCCTGGACTTCATAGTGATCTCCGGGTCATCCAGAGCTATGTAGAGAGACCCTGTCTAAAAAATAAGCAAATAAATAAATTTTTATATATTACACTCTAAAGTGAGAAATCCACAGAGTCTACTTAAATGGCAAGGAATTTATTAGGGGATTAAAAACTCACTACAGCACGGGAGATTTATCGTAGGATCCTGGAAAGCCGAGCTATGGTCCACTCTGTTCTTCCACCTGGTCCATCTCAGCATCCAAAAACCACAAGGTGGAGTGAGAACACCTTGCATCTCAGTTCTTAAGGGTCCCAAGAGGCCACGCCCCGGGGGGGGGGGGGGGGATGTACTTCAAGGTCATAGGCAGGTAGAGCAGTCACCTGCTCCCTCTCTAGGGGCGGTGCTTCGAGATCATACCCAGAACAGCTACCCACTACGACACTCTTCATTATCTGGACACATTTTATAATGAGTTTATGTTCTCGGATCTATAGAAAATGACTTACAAACTTTATCTTTTAGCAACATCGTTATTACATAACCCTGTATCAAACAGACAGTAAAGTTTATTTCACATCTTAATAGCTCAATATGAGGTTTGTTGAATCAATGGCTTCCAACAACCGGTCCAATTACCAGTGGTTTGCACACCACAGATCAAACTCATCTCCCAGGGCAAGGATGAGCCATCTCACAGCAAGAGCATCACTCGGGGTCCTGTTTCTGTCTTTCATGATCACTGACCGCTCTTAGAACTCGGTGAATTGCAGAAAACACCCCTCTTTATTCTTTATGTGGAAGTGGCAGGTCACTGGTCTCTAATTTGTTTGATTCTTTATTTTTTAAAGAAGTTTTATGTATTTATTTTATGCATATGAGCGTGCATCAGCGCAGTCACTTCCGGAGTGGAGCGCTAAAGGGTCTGAGGTCAGCACTAATCCCCACCCATCCTACAGGTCAACTGTCCTAACCTCATTTCTGTTGTGTTAAAACACCCTGGCCAGAAGCATCTTGGGAGAAATGGGTTGTTTGGCTTAGAGTTCCAGGTTACAGTCTATCTATCATTGTAGGGAAGTCAAATGGGAACTCGAGGCAGCTGATCACATCGAATCCAAAAGCAGAGAGAGAACTGATGTGGTTAATAGCACATATTGGTTAACACATACTGCTCTTGTAGAGGACCCTAGTTCAGTTCCCAGCCCCCATATCAGATGGTCCGCAACCATCTGTAACTCAGGCCCCAAGAGGTTTAGTGTCTTTGTGGGCATGCAAACTCACATGAACATACTCCCCCCGACCCATATTTAAAAACAAAGTAAATCCTTAAAGTGTGTTTTTTAAAAAAAAAGCAAAGAGAGAATAAATACATGTATATGTTGTGTTCACTTGCTTTCTCTACTCTCAAAGTCCAGAGCCCAAACTCCAGAAATTTTAAGGCAACCAAGATGGTCCTCCACAGCCATACTCTCAGGCTAACCTGATCTAGATGATCCCTAATTGAGATGCTTTCCCAGGGCTTTTTAGCTTGGGTCAAATTGACAGTTAAAAATTAGCCAACACATCACGTTGGGCTTTTGTTCTTCATAAATCTACTTAGAAACAATTGTTTGGCCTGGATGTTTAGAATATGAAGGTGGGTCTCGGGGCACAGCCAGTGTTTCTTAACTGGCTATTTCCCAGCCCCTAGGAAACAGCATAGCCCCTGACACCTACATTTGGGTGGGCAGCCATGTATGCACAGTTCAGAAGCATGGCTAGTGGGAAGCTATCTTCAATAGCTGATCTAAATACTTTCATTTTGTAAGAGAGGAAACTGAGGTCTGGTGGTTACAGGACCATCTCTGGATCAATTTTTTATTTTTAGTGTTCTAGTGCTGGGGTTGAACATAGGGCCTCTTGTGTGTACAAGACAAGGACTCTACCACTGATTTATATATCCTAACCCATTATTAATCAACTTTTAAGTTTCACTCCTCAGAGGCTCTGGACATTTATTCTGCTGCTAGTCATCATCAGAGCCCAAAGTTTGCTCTATGTACTTGCTTAGTAGAAGATAGGAACAACAGAAAATAATCAGGAAAACTAGATATAGAAAAAGATTGATACACCACTGTTGATTCAGTACATGGACCAGAGGAGCCCCAGGTTTATTTCCCTCTATCTAATCAGCCATAGTCATGGATGGGACACTTTAGGACAGTCTGATACTGTCTAAAAGGGAACATATTCACTTCTGGATCATCAAAATAGAAGTCAGGATAAATTAGGCTTTGTACTTAGTAACAGTTTATAGAGCTTCGGTGGCACACCAGTTGGTACAGGACTGATAGTCTTGGGAAAATTTTTTTAAAAAAAGCAAGACTTTGGGGTCCATTCCCACATCCTAAATAATGTAAATAACAATCAAATAATAAATTTTAAAAAAACCAAAATACCAACAGCCAAAATGTCAACATTTCAGAAAACAGCGCCTTCAAACGGTGAGAAAACAACAGAAGGAAGACTAGAAACTCGAGCTCATGGCTGAAATGAAGTAACTGCGCTGTTTCAAAATGTATTCGCGACCCACAGCAGCATCCAAAAGTCTGAAACCGCACACAGGCAGCCGGGGTTAGAGGCAGCTCATCCCCTCAGCAACATGGCCCCGCTGCTCTACACAAAGTCAGAAATGGAACCAGACACACTGGACACACACTCGGCCAAAGCTGCTTTCGGGGAGGCTGGGATGGCATCCAGGGCCTGATTCCCGCATGCATGTGCACTAACAGCAAGCCGCACCTCCAAAATTGACAAGCATCTTTGAAGTTCAGTTTCCAACCTTTCTGCTGGGCACTGTTTTCATAAGGAATTTATTTTATTTATTACTGTGTGTGTGTGTGTGTGTGTGTGTGTGTGTGTGTGTGTGTGCTACGGCACCCATCTTTGTAGGTCAGAGGTCTATGCAGTCAGATCTCTCCTTCCACCTTTATATGGGTCGCCTAGGATCCCACTCTGGTGGCCAGGCTTGCATAACCATGACCCTTCTTCCATGCTGAGCCATCCCACCAGCCCTGGGCAGGGTTTTTAAACAACTACCGTGTTTCGTCCATGTTTCATCAGGGAAATAGAGTTGGCACATAGAAATAGAATCTTGATGAAAAACTGAAAAGCCAATCAAAGATTAGAATTACCAATTTCTTTGCTAACATTGAACTAAGTGTTATGTGCCTTGCACTATTCACTAGAATCATCCAGAGAGGTTTTTAAATGCCTGAGGCTCTGGCCCCATCCCAGACCAACAGGATCAGAATCTCCAGGGGAAAGGAAGACCCGGGCTACACCAGGAATGAGTGTCTCCCGGGTGGTCCCAACTGCAACCCAGTGAGGAACCAGCTGCTCTCTAGTTTTTGAATATTAAATGTTCTTCATTAGAGCAAGATAAACTAGTAATCCTGGGAGTATAATGCTCTGAAATGTCACCCAACTGAATACAAACATGTAATCTTCACCATTTGTCTTTTTCAGTCAAATGCATCAGATCTGGCTTGCCCTCTTGGCTGTTTCTGGAGGCAGGTCTCTTCAATTCCCATATTTGCCCTCCATGCACTTATGGCGAACATGAAAAACTAACTAACTGAGGAAAAGAACTATTACCCGGACTCCTCCACCCTCCTTGGTTGCTGTTTCCAAAAGAATAAAAATAAATAAAGACTAACTTCTAACCTCTCTTAAATGTTTCAAAACAAAATAATTAAAATGCCTGGGTAAACAACCATGAAACTTAACGAGCTATTTCCTCTATTTTTTTAAGTCACAGACTCGGGGTCTATCATGGAAATAACTGCACAATTCTGATTCTGCCAAATCACCGTGGAATGGCACAGGGACTGTGCCCTGCAGGGTTCCGCCTACACTCCTTCCGCCACGTGAGTGGCAGCCGCAGGAGTTTCTGCCTGACAACTAATTATACAAGATCCTGACAGTTCCCCAGCCTGACGGGAAGAGGCTATCCAGCCCTGGTAGGGGACACGCAAAGATCATGAAAAGGACAGTTCTAATCGTCCTCATCTTTCCTCCCAAGGAAAACATCAGAGGTGGTTAAGTAGACTTCTGAGACAAACACAACTCTCTCCATCGTGGAAGGGACCAAACCCTTCAAGAAGCCATGAAAAAGAACTTCCCAATCAAGTGATTTTTGCCCATTTCCCTTCAGAAGACACACGGGTAGTAAGAGGAATTAAACCCTTAGTCCCAGGCTGCCTGATGAAAACGCCAAAGCCTTCTTTCTACCCAGGCAAGGGCTGACCGGGTGACAGGGAGCGCGCCTCAACACCATGCCCGTTAGTGTGGACTCCACTTATATAAATGCCCATGAAAGACAAATCTGTAGGGAGAGGAAGTCGATTAGTGATTGCTGAGGGTGACGGTGAAGAGAGGGCCTGTCTGCCGACCACCAGGAGGCATCATTCTAGAGGTGATGGAATGTTCTAAAACGGGACCCGATGAGGATCATAAACTCACTAGAAGTCACCGGATCCTGTTCTTTCAATGGATGGATTCTATGGTGTGAATGACAACTAAGTAAAGCTGGTTTTAAAACAGGTATTGCAGCCAGGTGCATATGCGGCGCTGCCGAAGGCTGAGGCAGGAGAATTGTGAATTCAAGGTCATCGTCACTGTGACTACAGTAAAACCATGTCCAAAAAAAAAAGGTGGTAGAGTAAGGGCTGTCAAGGTCTGGAGTTCCTCAGCTACTTTGCAGGTCGCAGTCTGTCGCTAACATGAGTTCCGCTCTTTCACCATATCCATCATGAGAAGTGACTATAGGAGAATTGGCAAGAGGAGTGCACGGGGACGGGGCGGGGGGGGGGGGGGGGGAACGACGACACATATTACCAAATCTAGTTCTGTGTAATCACCAGATCTGAGACTGGAAAGACAAACAAGGAGGAATCTTTCCTGATCTCGA
This sequence comes from Peromyscus aztecus, assembly GCA_902168405.1. Lineage (NCBI taxonomy): Eukaryota > Metazoa > Chordata > Mammalia > Rodentia > Cricetidae > Peromyscus > Peromyscus aztecus. The sequence continues at coordinate 6,015 of CABHPQ010176831.1, forward strand.
AAAAAAGAGAAAGAAAAAAAGACAATATAAATATTGCCTGGAGGTTAGGGGGCACTCTACACGGTTCCTACCCTTTACAACAACCGAACCGTCAGGGAAAACAGTTTTTCTAACAGAAAAGAAGTCCGGAGGCTGAGCCCCTAAAGAATAACGGGTCGTGGGACAAGTTTTCCACCACAGCATTCATCAGATGCGGGTTGGTTTTACTTTAAAGGTAGGCACCGTTCCCACGGGCGCCAAGTTGGGAAGTTTGGTTCTCCGGACCCGGTGTGGGGCGGCTCTGCACCCCGCTGCGACTGTGCGGAGTGGCCCTTCCATTCCCTCTGGACAGTCACCCACCACCGTCCTCGCCCAGTACCCTGCACGACCCGCGCGTCCCTAGGAGCATCCCCAGGCGCGCTCCGTGCTCCCCACCACCCCCAGTCCCGGGACGCCACCGCGACCTTCACACCTCCCCAGGGGACCCCCACGCCGCAGGGAGAGGCGCCAGCGGGCCAGCCTCACCCGGGGGGCCGTCGGGGGACCGAGGGCGGAGCTGATCGGCCACCGCCCTACCGGGGGATGGGGTGGGGGGGAGGACCCGGGACCGCTCCCAGCCCCCGCCCGTGCCCCCAGCACAGTGCTCATGCGCGCCGCAGGCCTTTATAGCGGCCACGGAGCCGCGCTTACGGCACTCGGGTGCAGCCGAGCGGATTCCACGCAGGTGCGGGATCCGGGGTGGGGAGCGGGGTCTGTCCCTGTCCATCTGTGTGTCCTGGCGTCCCCCGCGCCGATGTGAGGTGGCACAGCGTGCCTGGGGCGGCTCGATCTGCGGCGGCCGGGCTCTCCCGCCTTCTCCGGCTCCCGAGGAGCCCGGTGGCTTGGGGTCCCCCCCCCCCGCGAGCCTCGCTCACGCCTCGCTCTCCCGCAGGTCCGCGCAGATCCCCGCCATGCCCGCGTCCTGGATCCCTGCTCTCTGCCTCGGTGGGTACGCGCCCCGGCCGCCGCGCCCGCGCGGGCGGAGGCTGCAGCCACCTAGCTGTCCTTTCTCCGCAGGTGCGTGGCTGCTGCTGCTGCTGCTGCTGCCCCGGCTCGCGCGCGCCGAGGGAGCCGGTGAGTTGGGTGCGGGCGGAGGAGGGAGGGTGGACAGGGTCGCTCCGACCTGCGGAGGGATGCGGGGGCTGGAGAGGCGGAGAGGCGCCCGCACCCGTCTCCAGCGCACCCTTCGGGCTTACCTGTTTCCCCACGCCAGGGTCCCCGGGGTCCGACCCGGCCTCCTTCCTGGGCGCACGCCACCTAGCTCTGGGACCACTAGTCGTGTGTTACTGGGCTGGGGAAAACCCTTTGGTCCGAGCCCACCGATGGGGCGGCTCACGTCCTGGTCCCACCTAGTCCGATCTTGCTGTGCGATTGTACGAGTAACCGAGTAACCCCTATGGAAAGCACCCGTCGGCTGTTCTTATCGCTCTCTGGAAGCCTCAAAAGAGTTTGTTCCGCGTGTAGAAGTCCGAGCACGGGTGTGTGGTTCGGTGTCTTTTCTGCCATGTAAGGCACCGTTTCGTTTCTAAAAAAAAAAAAAAAAAAATCTGTCGTTCGCTTTTCTTGAGAGTAGAAATGGTAAGTACCGCACCTGGCTGCCCCGTGCATGTTTTGCCCAAGGAAGTCAGTGTTAGCCGCTCTAGACAGACTCGGTTTAAAATTCCAGTGTCGCCGCCGCCCCCTCCCCCAGGTCGCTGAAAACGGGAAAGATCGGGGTTATTTGATAGAGCTGCTGGACTCCTGTTGGCAGCTGGGATTTTAACTGAGCTGAGGAACTGGTATCACACCAGCGTCGTCCCCTTTCTTCCATGGTCCAGGCAGCAGCAGAGACAGGGGTCCTTGGCAGAGGCAGGTTTCTCAACTTGCAAAACTTGTCTTGTCCGGTGAGGGAGATGTTTTTCCCCCCCGAAACATCTGTTTCCAACGGTCTTGGATAACGACATGTCCCCGAGTTTGGAAAGTCGTATTTAATAACCTTACTCTCGATTTAATTGACAGTAAGTCGACAGGTTACCATCTCGGGGTTTGTTATGATTTGACCAATTAACACCTTTCACAGTAACTTTGTTTGCTTTTCTGAGGCAGTGTCATTGTAACTCGGGCTGGGCAGGAACTCACAGTGTAACCCAGTCTAGCCTCAAACTCAAGGCAAAAATCTTCCTGCCTCAGCTTCTCGAGTGCTGGGATGACTGCGTGAGCCACTCAGGATCCAAAACTTCCTTTTTTGCGGGGGTGGGGAGGGGCAGACTGAGTTTAAGACTTAAGCATGTTAGTAGTGTTTTTCTAAAACAGTATTTGCCGCCTCCAGCGTCCCCTTTGGACAGATCTGGAGGAGATACAATCAGATTCAAGCACAGGACTGACTTCCTCCTGTCTAGCCTTTGGGAGTTGTGGAGTGCTTCTTCCGCTAAGTCTAAAGCTTTCATTTCCTCATTTGTAAAATGTGCAACTAAGTAACATTTGTGGATCCAGGCACCAGTTAACTGGACGGCTTATGTGAATATGAGATTTTAAGGGTCTGCTTGTATCAGGTAACAGGCTAAACAGTCCTCTGCAAAGGGTAGCTTCAAGACTTTTGCATGTCTATGCAGACACTCCAAAGGCTCGATCCAAATTTACTGCCATCATAACCAACTATCAACAGTTTCATCACAATTGAGATGTTTGTACTTTTAGAATAAGGACTAAGCCAAAGATTAGCATTGCTTTCTCATCCTGATATACTTTGTTACATTTTCCAAATTGACTGAGAACTGGGAATATTGTCACATTAGACATCTGTAGTAACTCAGCCCTAGATTAAACTGAAAACCCCTTTTGATTTGCTAACATCTAAAACGGCGTCAACATTTAAGCCAGTATTTTGTTGGAAGCACAGAAATTAGGGGAGTAAAAAATAATCCCACAGCCCACTTTTCCTGCAACACCCCTCAAAGAAGCCGTAGGAGCCCTGATGTAACAAGCCCTTCCTCTTCAGTCCCCATTGCCATCACCTGCTTTACCAGAGGCCTGGATATCCGAAAAGAGAAAGCAGATGTTCTCTGTCCAGGAGGCTGCTCTCTGGAGGAGTTCTCTGTGTTTGGGAACATAGTGTATGCCTCAGTATCCAGCATCTGTGGGGCTGCTGTCCATAGGTAAGCTGGGACATGTGGGAAGGGCTGTGCGGGTGGGCACTGGACACGCACAGTTAGCTTCTTCCCCAGTTAGCTGTTTGGAGCTCTTTCCTACCTGCTTGCTTCTTTTTAGTGCCAGTTTTGGCCCTAGAAGGTGGATGTATTTTTGAGGTTTTCCTGGGCATTCTTGCATTACCAAATGTACAGGGGAAGCTGTCTGACCATGAGCAGATAGCATTCATTTAAAAAGAAATTATGAGTGTGTGTGTGTGTGTGTGTGTGTGTGTGTGTGTATGTGTGTGTGTGTATGCTATAATTGTTTGGGTGCCCATGGAGGACAGATGAGGGTGTTGGGTCCCTTGGAGCTGGAGTCACATGTGGCTGTGAGATGCTAGGAACTGATCTGGGGCTCCTGGGAGAGCAGCAAGTGCTCTTAAACCCTGAGCATTTCTCCAGCCCTGCATAAGTGCCCGATGGCTACATTTCTATGATTCCAAAACATCTGCCATTGTGTCGTATATTATGGGGCTTGTATGCCACTCAAGGCATTGTTTTAACTTCCGTCACAAATCTCAGAGTAGACAGACACAGCTTCGGTCTGTTTTTCACATGAGGTTACTGAACTCTGCATGCCATATATCTCGCTGATGGTCACTACGGTCAGCCAGTGCCACCCCATTCTACAGTAAAAGAGCGAGTGTGATTTTTTTTTTATACAGTCCAAGGGCACATACAGTTAATTGCTTTAAGAAAACTGGCACCTTTTTATTAATTCTGAATCTCTGAGATGTAAGAAGCAGGGTGTCAGTGTGCTCTTATCATCACTTTAAAAAGTTTAACAGCACAGAGTCACTTCTCCGGACATTTTTGTTCCTGTATAAGGGGGTCTTGAAGGGCCAGCAGAAAGCATCCTTCGGCAACTTCTCCACTCAGCTAATCTCTTGACCCATAGAGCAGCAGATGACACAAGACAATGGGATCGTGTCTCAGCTGTAACTCTTACTCTGCAGGGGAGTGATTGACACCTCAGGGGGACCTGTGCGTGTCTACAGCCTTCCTGGTCGAGAGAATTATTCCTCAGTCGATGCCAATGGCATCCAGTCTCAGACGCTTTCCAGATGGCCTGCTTCCTTCGCGGTGACCAGTAGGTACAATTTCACTGTTCTCAGCTGTGCATAAACACTTCCCCACGCCCCTCCGAAGGGCTTTCAGCTCCCCTTAGCCCAGTCTATTTTATTCTGATGGAAAACATTGTACTTAAGAAGTCAGCTATGGGACAGAGTCACCCAAATTTGGGGGGAGTAAAAATTCACTTCACACAGTGGAAACTGGAATCTGAATTGTTTGCAGTAAATGCCTAGATACTTAGCAAGTAACAAACTGTCAGACCAGTGAATTCAGTTTTTGGTGGCATTTTCAAATGCATCAAGAATGCATTTTAGTTCTCCAACCTAACGGCCAGTGAGATGTTTATACCCGAGTCACCTTTACCTCCTTAATCATCACGTAGAACTTTAGCTACATAACGCCCTGATGGCGGAGAAGGAAAGAGAAAAACAATAAACTTCTCATTTCAACAGAAGGCAAAAGCAGTACCCAGGAGGCCACGGGCCGGGCAGTGTCCACAGCCCATCCACCTGCAGGTATGAAGCACCGACTGATCCCCTTGTTGCCTGGCACAGAATTTGGAGTTAGAAATGTTGTCGGTAGAACCTGTCCTTCAAAACACTCATATTAAAGAGGGGCAAAGCAGCCACCTCGTATCTGCCGATGTGCTCTGGATGAAAGCATCCTACTTTATATTTCACATTTCTTCTCTTCTTTATTATAAACCTAGCTCATCCAACCTCAGGAAGTCCTTTCTATCCCTCCCTGATTTGATAGACCATGTGTAGAAATCGGTCAAGGACTTCTTTCCAGCTCTTTGCTTCAATTCTCCTTAGTTTTTGCACTGTAAAAAAAAAAAAAAAGGGTGTGTTTGTAACCCAAAAAAAAAAAAAAAAAAAAAAAAAAATTCCAGGGATCCCTTTTTCTAAAATGGTGGCCATTTTATTTTATTTTATTAGAGAGTATGTGTACATGTGTGTGCTTGAATGTATTTACGTGTATGGTGTGTGTGCAGGCAAAGGCAGAACTACAAGAGAGTGGTGGGCCCTTCTGGAAGCCCAGTTACAGGCACTGTGACTTGAGCTGCTTGATGTGGATGCTGGGACCAAACCTGGGTCTTCTGCAAGAGCAGTAAGCGCTGTTACCCGCTGCTCCACCCCTCCGGCCCCTACCATTTTAAAGTCAAAGAAATGAAGAGCACGTGGCTCGTGGCTCTGTGTCCCCACTCTTGCTTCAGCTGTGGGTTTTAGATATCAAAGCCTTGGATAGATACATACCAGATACATAGGCCTGCCACAGTTCTGTTGTTTCTTTGTTCGGGCAATGCCTTCCCAGTCCAGAAGACCGTGGAAGGAACTTAAAAGGCCTTTCTGAGAATGGCACTCCTTGCCACGGGCTCATTCTGGTGGAAGTTCCTGCTGTGTAAGCGTCTCATGGTCAAGGGCTTCCTTTGTTTCAGGTAAACGGCTAAAGAAAACACCAGAGAAGAAGACTGGCAATAAAGGTAAGCTAAGTTCTTGCGGGGAGGGGGATGGCATTTCCTCCAGCTGCTCTTGAGACTAACGGAGCCCTTCTTTGGCTCTCTGTAGACTGTAAGGCAGACATTGCATTTCTGATCGATGGAAGCTTTAATATAGGGCAGCGGCGATTTAATTTACAGAAGAATTTTGTTGGGAAAGTGGCGCTAATGCTGGGAATTGGAACAGAAGGACCACACGTGGGCCTCGTGCAAGCCAGGTACCAACGTTAATAAAATGGGAGATTATGGATGTCTTGAATGATGACTACTTACCAAGCTGTAATGTTAATTTCAGTTAAACATAATTTAAGTTTGGACAAGCTGGAATTCCAAACTATAAATTCACAATTTAAGAATGTCTATGCAAGGCTGGGCATGGTGGTGCATGCCTTTAATCCCAGTACTCAGGAGGCAGAGGCAGGCGATAGCCTTATATCAGCTTTGTACCATCCCTGTGAGTTCAGTGCCAGCCTGGTCTACATAGCAAATAGGCCAGCTAGGGCTGCACAGTGAGACCTGGTCTTTAGAGGGGGAAAAAAAAAATCTCCAGGAACTACCTGGCCGACCCAACAATGTTCACAATTCTCCACACTGCAAACAATAGCAAAGACTGGTTAGTCTGTGTCGTTCTGAGTGAGCCATTGGTATAAAAGCACTTAGCAAACAGTAGGCTGTCTGTAGGGAGCCAGAAAGGGGATTCATGGCCTGGAAGCCTTACATGAACATCCTTCTCTGCTTCCCTCAGTTCTTGGATTTTCTTTTCTGGAGGAAGCAGCAGTAAGCTCTTTGTTCCTTTTCTTTACTCTGCCAACATTGTTTTTTGTTTTTTGTTGGTTTTTTTTTTGTTTGTTTGTTTTTTTAGCCCTTTCCCATGTTCCTTCATTGGAGATCCAGAGTGTGACTGTCACTAGTTGGTGGCATGAGCCTGGGAGAGTAGAGCCTAGAAATGAGGTAGACTAAAGTCTCATGCAATGGCCAACTTTATTCAGGGCATCGGACAATTTATATTCTGAGGGCATTCTGAGGGTTAAGCAAGGTCATACGAGCAAAGTTCACTGGAGTTCATGCTGCATACAGTCACGGGGCAAAGATCACGTGAGTGTAGGACAGCTCATGCTTGCAGACATCATTCTGAACGATAATGGGTAAGATGACGGGTGGGCTGAAGCAACCCGACTCCTATTACCACACCTGGGAGGGCTCCAGAGCACATCCCAAGAACACCCCGTGTTCTGGAGGAACACAAGTTCCAAGACTCTTGTCTTGCTTCCTTGGAGTTTTCTCACGAGCTCTCAGAAGTCTCCTCGCGCAGCTCCATTCGTGGACCGTGTTCTGACACGTGCTCTCTTTTCCTTCATGTGAAAATGATATTGGTGGTTTGTAGCACCAATAATGTCCCTTTAGGAGACTTGACAAGTCAGAAGTACAAAGAAGCGCCTTTCTCAGACCACGTCCTCCAGGGCCATCTTTGTAAAGTTGGGTTTCCCTTCTGCATTTGAGAAGACATTTCTCTTCCCCTCTTCTACATTTCAGGCTGTAAAAATGTTGGCCCCTCTTTGCTCACTCTTGAGTGCTTTAAGTATCCTCTCGTGACAAACGTGCATTGCAAATGGTTTGATAGTTTTCCTTTGCGTCCTTGAGACAGTCTCCCGTTGCCTTTCACTGTCACACAGCAGCCCATGATGAGAGAGAAGCCTAATGGCTGCTTGGGTCCATCTTCGATCATTCGGCAGAATTCCTGGGTCTGAAGTTCAGACATTTTAAAAGCCTCTGATAAAAATAGCTAAATTGCTTTCTAGAAGGCCGAGTGAGCCAGCTGATACTCTCGGCAGCATGTCAGGGTAGCCCAGCACCACCACGGGCACTAATTAATATTCCATTCATCGCTTTTCCTCACCCTTTGGTTTTTCAAGACAGGGTTTCTCTGTGTAGCCCTGGCTGTCGTGGGACTCGCTCTGTAGACCAGGCTGGCCTTGAAGTCCTGAGATCCACCTGCCTCTGCCTCCCAAGTCCGTTTGTTACTTTTTATAGTAGGGTCTGCTTAGAAGGTATTTAACTTTTCTGTATAATATACCATTTTCCCCTTGCCTTTAAAATAAGCCCTTTATTGTGTGGATTTAAATGCAGTATCAATTTTATGAACATCTAGGCAAGTTTCTTTGAGTCAGGCACTGATTTTTTTTTTTTAATGATTTGGGTGGCTTTTTGTTTGTTTGTTTATTTGTTTGGGATTTTTTGGTTTTTTTTTTTTAGACAAGGTTTCTCTGGAACTCGATTTGTAGACCAGGCTGTCCTCGAACGCAGAGATCCACCTGCCTCTGCACGCACCACCATGCTTGACTTAGGTCCTGATACATTTTTCTAAGTGTTTTGGTTTTGACTAATTTAGCCTATGCTTTTTCAAACTGAAAGCTGTATTAACCTATATACTCACAGTTTTCTGCTTTAGGAAGCACTAGAATGAAGAGCGCATATTTAAATAGAATGGAATGACCTTTGCATCATTAGCAATGCAAAAATAAGACGGCTTGCTTAAGTCAGAATCCGAACAGTTGAAATTGGCTCCAAACTTAAAAAAGTAACCAACCAGCAGGTGTGCGGAGACAGTCTGTGATCTTCTTGTCACTCAAAGAATCATCTTAAATCCCACAACCCAGAAAGCTAAAGCAGGAGAGCTTGTCTTAAAACAAGCAAACAAAAAAAAAACCAAAAAAAAACCAAAAAAAAACACCAAAGCCTGACATTAAAATGGCTACTTACGCTGAAAGCTTAAAAATTTGCGCTTAATGAAATTAAGTTCTGACTTTAAAGATGTGCTGTTGTTTTGCTCAGCACGGCCACTTGCGTGCGTGCGTGTGTGCGTGCGTGCATATATATGTATGTGTGCGTGCGTGCACGTGCATGCACACAGGTGGACATACACATGTATGCAGAAGGTAGAGGACAACCCCAGACTTTATTCTTCAGGCACCACCCACTTTTTTGTTGTTGTAGACGGGTCTCTCCGGCCTGGAACTAGCCAAGTAAGGTAGGCTGGTTGGCCACCATGTCTCAGGGATGCGCCTCCTCAGCACTGGGATCAAAAGTCTGAGCCACCACACTCAGCTCTCTTTACATGGGTTCTGGAGATTGAACCCAGGTCTTGGACTGAACCATCTCCCCAGTCTTCAACATGGTCTCTCATGAACAAAATATAGTTAAAAGTGAGCTGGAATTCTTTAAATAATAATCTCATAGCCAGGATTAGCAAATATCATTGTCATTTTATAAGAAAAATTTAACATTGTGTTTTACAATGCATTTCCTTGTACCTTTTCCCATCTTATAAAATGTCACTCTTGGGGACTAGAAATATGTCAGCAATCAAGAGCATTGGTTGCTATTCCAAAGGACCCAGGTTCACCTACAGGGTCACTCACATCTATCTATCTGTATCCATTTCCAGGGCATCTAACGCCCTCTTCTGGCCCCTGTAGACATCAGACATGCACATGGTGCACGGATGTAACACTCAGGCAACCCCACACACACACACACACACAAATAATAATTTAAATGTCACTGGCACTGTCCCTTTTGACCAGAGAGACCTAGGCTAATAGGCTGCTGAGTGCTTCTGGGGCTGTGCCCTAGAGCAGATTTATTCTCACATCCAACTGTTTCCTCTGTACCTGGTGCCCAACTCTGCAGAGTTCCATCAAAGCCAGAACCCAGAACCACATCTACTTTAACATGCTGCATACATAAAGTCTGTAACTCCGGTTCCAACCTGGATTTTGGAATGATTTTGAAGCCAGTTGAGTCTGAATTTAAAAGGCAGTCATGTTCTGTTAGGCAAATTCCCTGAGTGTTCTGAGCCTTTTTTATTTTTTTTAAATAATTGGGATAATTCCACCTTGTGGAAATGTAAAATGAAACTGTGTGCTTAGCTATTATTCAAAATGTAGTAAATTTGGAGTGTAGCAGTTATTCTTGTTATATTTCTGAAACATTACCAGTGAGCGGAAGCAATGTTCTAGTTGATTATATAGTATGTAATTTAAAAAGACTTAGGTCTGACTCTTTCTTACATTTCTTACAAGGGTTTCTGTTTGTTTGTTTGTTTGTTTGTTTGTTTGTTTGTTTGTTTGTTTTGCCTGCATGCATGTCTCTGTACCGTGTGTGTGCCTGGTAACCACAGAGGTCAGAAGGGATGCTAGACCCCCTGGAAGTGAGTTAGCTGGTGGTCAGCCATTATGTTGCCAATTGAATGTGGGTTCTCTGCCAGTCATTTTTTTTTTTTAAGGCCACCTGACTGCTTATTTTGTCTTTCCTAAAAACTTCTTTTTTCATTTTTATAGTGAACATCCCAAAATAGAATTTTACTTGAAAAACTTTACTTCAGCCAAAGATGTCTTGTTTGCCATAAAAGAAGTAGGTTTCCGAGGGGGTAATTCCAACACAGGTAAGTAGGCCACCTCTGGGCTCAGCATACCCACGATAGCGATCAGAACTGAAAGCCTTTAGTGCCATTTAGGAGACTCTTCCTGCTAGCACTTCTGTGTTGGCTAGATCTGCATCTCATCACACATATATAAACTGTCTATAGTGGAAAATATACCAGTGGGGTAGCTGTGTATTTTTTTTTTTTTTTTTTTGGTTTTTTTGAGACAGGATTTCTCTGTGTAAGAACTCTGGCTACCCTAGAACTCACTCTGTAGACCAGGATGGTCTCAAACTCAGAGATCCACCTGCCTTTTGCCTCCCAAGTGCTGGGATTAAAAATGTGCACTAGCTCTGCCCGGTCTGATAATTCTTAAAAACAAAACAAGAATCCCTACAGCGTTGTGAGCTTTAGGAAAGTACTTGTTTTTAAGTAGATGAACAGACTTAACCATGAAGGAAGAGGGGACAGACTCTGGAAGGCTCCTTGTCCCTAGCTGCCCTCATAGGCCAGTAGGGGCGAGGGCACACATCAGGAGGGGTGTGTTGTGTTTTACTGTGAAATGATGCAAGGGAATGGGAGACTTCTGGGAAGCGGAGGGGATGCAGTGCAGGTTGTGAAGACCAAAAATAGGCCTGAAAGATAATTAAATGTTCCCATTTCGTAGATCTTTTACTAACTGAATTACTGAATTAAATTCAATTCAGTGGCGTTATGTTGTTACCCAGAAATAGAAATGTCATTTGAGCCACGGCAACTGCAGCTCCTTTGCTTGTTTCTAGGGAAAGCCTTGAAGCACACTGCTCAGAAATTCTTCACAGCAGACACAGGTGTGAGGAAAGGGATCCCCAAAGTGGTGGTGGTGTTTATTGACGGCTGGCCTTCGGATGACATTGAGGAAGCGGGCATTGTGGCCAGAGAGTTTGGTGTCAATGTGTTTATAGTTTCTGTGGCCAAGCCCATCCCTGAAGAACTGGGGATGGTTCAGGATGTTGCATTTGTTGACAAGGTAAGGTGTGAGGGCTAGTTCCTGTTAATGGATGGAAGTGACTCAGTTTGGGACCTCTTAAACCTAGTACTGATAAGCACCTAACTAGATTAACGAACATATAATATTTGGTATGTTTGAGGTGGGCCTGAAAGAGCAGACCTGTAATCCCAGCTACTCAGTGAGGCTGAGGCAACAGGATTACAAGTCCGGGGCCAGCCTGTGCAGCTGAGTAAGACCCCATCTCAAAATGAAAAGTAGCAAGGGGGCTGGGGGGTACATATGTAAGGTTCTAGGTTCAATCTCCAGTACCACAGTTGGCAAAATATTAAACCTTTTATTTTTTTGTCTTCCCCCATTAGGCTGTGTGTCGGAATAATGGCTTCTTCTCTTATCACATGCCCAACTGGTTTGGCACCACAAAATATGTAAAGCCTCTGGTGCAGAAGCTCTGCACTCATGAGCAGATGATGTGCAGCAAGACCTGTTACAACTCGGTGAATATCGCCTTCCTAATTGATGGCTCCAGCAGTGTTGGAGATAGCAATTTCCGTCTTATGCTGGAATTTGCTTCTAACATAGCTAAGACATTTGAAATCTCAGACATTGGAGCCAAGATAGCTGCCGTACAGTTCACTTATGATCAGCGCACGGAATTCAGTTTCACTGACTATAACACCAAAGAGAATGTCCTAGCTGTCCTAGGGAACATACGCTACATGAGTGGTGGGACAGCTACTGGTGATGCCATTTCCTTTACTGTGAGAAATGTATTTGGTCCCATAAGGGACAGCCCCAACAAAAACTTCCTGGTAATTGTCACAGACGGCCAGTCCTATGATGATGTCCGAGGCCCTGCTGCAGCTGCCCATGATGCAGGTAAGATAAGGTTGCACTTTGTGTTATAGGAATAAGAAGGGGGTCCTGTGAATTCGGAGTCAATATAGGCCCAAGCATTTTTGTGGAAAGGATCCTTGCAGTGTAGACTTACTCTACAAGCTTTAGAGTCTCGGTTATTGAATTGAAATTTTTCCAAGCTTCACTGAAGTCCCTTTGGGAGTTCTTTTGTTTTTGATTTTTTTAAATCACCAGATTTTTTTACTTTAGTGTTAAAAGAATAGCAATTTAAGTTTATGAGTGTTTTTCCTGTGTGTATGTGCACCATGTGTATACCTAGAGCCCATAAAGAGCAGAAGAGGGCATCGGATCCCCTGGAACTGGAGTTAGATGCTTAACTATGTGGGTGCTGGAAACTGAACACAGGTCCTGTGCAAGAGCAACAAATTTTTTTTTGTTTGTTTTTTTTGAGGGGGGTTGGGTTTGGGTATTTTGAGACAGGGTTTCTCTGTGTAGCTTTAGAGCCTGTCCTGGAACTCACTCTGTAGCCCAGGCTGGCCTTGAACTCAGAGATCTGCCTGCCTCTGCCTCCCAAGTGCTGGGATTAAAGGCGTGCATCATTGCTACCGCCGTCGCCAGGCAAAACAAATGTTCTTAACTGCTGGGCCACCTCTCCATCTCCAAGACTTATAATTTTTGATTATTGGATTTGTCAATATAACTTCAAAGACTGAAGTGGAGGAAACAAAATTATCACTAGCCCCCATTTCCTCAGACGAGGCAAACCTCCCCATTTATGTATCTTTTTATGCCAGTCTCAACTTAATGTCTTACCAGGAGCCCCAAATGATGTCTGAAAGTGACAGCAGCAGCAGCAGTCTTTCCTCACGGCCAACCATGCATGCCAGCCTAGGACACACTGTTCAGACAGTTCAGCTAGGGTGGCCTTTTGTTCCTAGTTTGTTCCATGCACTGTCCTTAATGAACTCCGCATACATTATTAATACAACACATTGTCTTTCATGAACTGACCATCTTTGTAGTTTTTATCAAATTATTAACACATAGTAAGTTGCTGGAGGCAAAGCTTTTGGTCCTAAATATTTTTGCCATAATCAAAACGACTGTAGTCTACCTAGAAAATTCAGCATAGACTCCACTTATATTGTTAAGCAGTTTTCTCTGCAGCTAGGTATATGTATGGAATATGTAACTTTGTATGTAAGCTAGACCTATTTTTAACTCACTTAAAAATATTTCTATTGTAGGTATCACCATCTTCTCTGTTGGTGTGGCTTGGGCACCTCTGGATGACCTGAAAGATATGGCCTCTAAACCCAAGGAGTCACATGCTTTCTTTACCAGAGAGTTCACAGGATTAGAACCAATTGTCTCTGATGTCATTAGAGGCATTTGTAGAGATTTCTTGGAATCCCAGCAATAACTGTGATACTCTGACAACTCAAAGAATTCATACAAGGGGATCTAATATGCAAATTGTATTCTCAATACCTAAGTAACTTTATAGCTTACCAGGATCAGTAAATACATCCACAGCTGTTTAAAGCAAATGAGCATTCATTTGAAGCACCTAATTTAGACTGGCCGAGGCTTGATAATCAGGGTCCTTAGAAACTCAGGAAAGAGAGCTGTCATGGATTAAAACTGCGGAGTTCAAACATGCATACTCAAAGTGGCTATGTGAGTTCCACAGCTCCATAAAAGAACCTGACACTTGGACACAAGCACTGGTCCTTCTTTAATCACTGTGTTGACTGTGCAAGGAGAGCTAAGCAGCTTTTAAACATAGATGAAGCACAATTTTGACCCACGTGGACGTTGTCTTAAAACCAGCCAACAGACAGCTATTATTTCATGTACCAGTCATAACTACACATTATATGACCATATATCAAGCTTCTTTTGTAGTGTGTTTTCATAACTAATGGCTAAAAATACCACACTGAGTAAAGATAGGATTGCCTGGTATTTTTCTATTTATATCCTTAATTTTATGTGTATAGGCAGGCATTACTCCAAGGACTGAAAAAATGCTTAAGCAGGTTAAGTTTTTGAAAAAAGATGTTTCAAGTAT
>CABHPQ010176833.1:0-20324 GCA_902168405.1 Peromyscus aztecus
AGGCCTTACTTAAGATCAGAGAATCTGAGCTTGCTTTACCCAGCAGGCTTGCATAGTAGAATGATTTGGCCAGGGGTGTGGTTATCAGATGTTTTGCAGGGTCTACACTTGTTGGTACTTTGCACTTTGATCTTGAAAGGGGAAGGTCTTTTGCCTGTCCCCTTGCTAGTATATAAGAAACCCTTTAGATAAAACCTCAAGGAGGCTGGGTGTTGACCCACAGCCCTCCTGAAGCAATCCTGTGTCTCTGTCTTTCTCATAGTCTCTGACTATATTTCTATCTAATACCTCCTCATTTATCTCTCCTCCCTCCAAGAACCCTTCAGCAGGTCGGGGCTGGCCATGGACAGGAATGCTGATACACTGCTGGTGGGACTGTAAATTGGTCCAGTCACTATGGAAATATGGAGGATCCTCAAAAAAAATGAAAGAACTTTTTATTTCACAACTTCTCAGTTCCAACAGCTATTTGATTGGATTTCTTTGCATTCTTCATCTGAATCAATGTATGAATAGAAGCTAGGTGTTTTAGAGATAACCATGGGAGCTACTGTTTATGGGATACTTACTGTATGCAGCTACTATGCCACATTTTTATGTGTACCTTCTTGTTTAACCCTCTTGGGAAGTTTGTAATGGAGATTTGAATACTGCTGCCTTTATCTAATGGAGAATAACACAGAACTGAGACCCAGAGCTAGGCTGTGTCATTTCAGAGCCCATGTTCTCCTTCTTCTCTTCCCCCTCCTTTTAAAATCAATTTTGTTCTTTGACAATTTCATACATGTATATAATGCATTCTGGTTACTCTCTCCCCAGCTTAACGCTCTCTGGTTACTGTCTTAGTTTCCACCCCTGTCTGTCAGCCCCCCTTCCCTAGAGCTTTCCCATATTCATGACTTTTGTGTAGTGTCCTGCAGAGATTTAACTAGGGCCTATAGCCCTCCATGTGGCCATGCCAGTGAGAACCTCGTGGACTCTCTGATGGGTACACAACTGCATACTATGTCTCACCATCTCCCGGAATCTTTAAATGATTGGGCCCTGTGATTTCCCTTCCCTGTTCAGAGCTGACTGATGAGTGGGTCTCACTTATATAGCCTGGTGCCAGTAACACAGCTGCTCTGAGTTCACATTTGCTGTGACTGTATGGTCCTTAGAAAATGGCATTTCACAGACCTTCTCCCTACTTTCCAGTAAGAGCCCACTTTTCTTTTTTGTATACTGTTGGTGTCACCAAGCTCACTCTCATATTCTTAATCCTCCCTTCATGAAAACACTGTTAAGGTAATACAGCTACTGCTATCTCCCCAAGGGAATTGTTTTAACCATCGGCACAGCGGCTGCTCCTGAATCTGCTGCTGTTTCAGCTACTGACTGGTTCCACAATCACTGTCCTGCTGCTCAGGCTGTGGTACAACAGAACTTATGCATCCTGTTGGACCCACCTCTGCCGAACTAAGTCTCTGTAGATCTATTTTACAAATAAAGACTCAGGAGTGAGATACTAGGGTGAAAACCTGCTAGCTCAGAGAGGCTAAGAAGCAACCAGCTGACCTTTCTCCTTAGCCAGCGACCCACCAAGAGAACTTCCCTTTTGCTGTCCCCAGCCAAAAAGACCACCAGACTCAAAATCCTCCCTACTACTTCCTGTGTGCGTGTCTGTTGGTTCTCCAGACTCCCTCTAGCTCTCTATGGCTACTTCTTGTCAACTAGTTGCTAGTTTCATCTCTTGACCCAAGGTTTTATTTAATTAACACAAACTCGGGGTTGACACTGTGATCAAATGTCCCATAACAGGTGATCTTTTATTTATTTGGTAAGTAGTACTGGGTCCTTGTCTATCTTTGGATAGATCTTCAAGAAATTTTTACTCATTCTTTGTAGACTACACTCCATTCCAATGTAACTCTATGTAATTTATTACTTCATTTCATTTTTTTTGGTTATTACTTTATTTTTGCTCTATACTAAAGATACTGGTAAAAATGTATTTTAGTTTCTGCTCTCATTGTGATCCATAATCTTGACAGCGTATTCTGTAAGCAAAAAGCAAAATTACAGAACTACGTACAATATACAGTTGAGGTTCTTGTCAAAACACAACAAGGAAGCATGGATTAAAATAGCAGAGTTGGTTAAGTAGCCTTGGGAGGAATATGAAGAAAGTCTAATGATAGATTTATTTAATTGCTTTTCTGATTATCCCATTTATTTTTAATTTTAAAAGTTTCCAACTTAACTTTTGAGGCAGTTATTCTTCACTTCTATCCAATTTACTGACAAACAAAATATAATAACTTATTTAATAAACAAAATATACGGTAGCCTACATTTAATAAGAAAATATTTAATGAGCAAAATATTCTTGCACATTTATCCACTTTAAATTTTGGAATGCCTTTAGTTTTTGCCACTGTCTAAAATATGATAGTCCATATTCCAGGACTATAAAGAAGGATTACTTGTTTCTTAAGTCATTACAATTAGTGACTTAAGTGATACCATAGAAATAATATGTATGAAGATGACTTCTGACTTTTAAATATACTGCTGATGACTGGCATTGTGAAAACCCATTTCCATTATTTTTTGAGCTACTGATTCCCTGTGAGCCTTAAAACACCTACTATGCTTCAATTAATTTCATTAAAAACTATAATGTTCTATTTGTTTTTTTACAAAAGCAGATTTGTTTGCATCTGCTTGTAACTGATGAAGTTATGTGGCAGTAGAACTAACCCTGACATGATTTTAAGTTGAACAAACACTGAAACTTTTAGAAAATAATCTAAATTAAACTTTTATGAATAAGTAACATTTCTAACCTAAAAAAATAATTTGTCATAAATGTGGAATAGTGATTATGCACTAATAGTGTGAAAGGGAGCCTAAATGTGATTAGTGCATGCTGTATGCATGGACTGTGTTAATATGTACATTAACTAATATACACTAGTAAAAAAATAAAGCACAAAGAAGTAGGGTCATGTTACCTATCATTCAAAGAAGTTTAATATCTATTAAGCAATAATGTCCCATTTATTATGCAGTATCCCCCGGAGCTAAGCCCCAAGCTCACTCAGTAGCTATTGAATTAATGAATATGGATGGAGAAATAAATTAACATGGTTATAATATACGTTGCCAGATTGTCATCCCAAAAAGTTATTAAATTTTTATTGATAGTTACCAGCAGTAATTGATATTGTTAGGTTACTGAATTTCACATTGTAATTATGGTCATTGTGAAACGTGATCGTTCCTTTGAGTCTTTTTTCCCCCTCCCCGCTATGGCTTCTCATTAATACAAACGTGATCGTTCCTTTGAGTCTTTTTCCCCCTCCCCACTATGGCTTCTCATTAATACAAGATATCTATCATAAAACAGGATCAGCTATTGATGAGTTACTAGAGTTATTAACTGGCAACTATTCCAAATTCGTAGACTCTTTTAGTGTTACCAAGCGCATATCTCCCCCTACGGTTAGTCTACACTTCAAAATTCAGTTATAAAATATTACAGTGCTTTAGATTATATCATTTTAAATATTACTTAAGCACTAGGTGAAACTTCTATATCAGTGGTTCTCAACCTGTGAGTCACAAGCCCTATAGAGGTGAGATAACCCTTTGACAGGGGTCCCCTAAGGTCATCGTGCATATCAGATATTTACATTACAATTCATAACAGTAGCAAAATTTCAAGTATGAAGTAGCAATGAAATTAATTTCATGGTTGGGGTCAGCACAGCATGAAGAACTGTATTAAAGGGTCACAGGATTAGAAAGGTTAAGAACCACTATATATCTAAACTTGATTCGAGGATGATTTTAGGATAGTGGCTCCAGGAAATCTGTTAGGCCTGGATTCAAGTCTAAAATGTGCATTTTGTGCCCCCTGAGTTTTTGAGCTTCAGATTTCTCCTCTATGAGGAGAAAATAACACCGCGCCCTTCCCAGAAT
Source organism: Peromyscus aztecus (assembly GCA_902168405.1). Taxonomy (NCBI): domain Eukaryota; kingdom Metazoa; phylum Chordata; class Mammalia; order Rodentia; family Cricetidae; genus Peromyscus; species Peromyscus aztecus. The sequence goes on from CABHPQ010176833.1 coordinate 3,967, forward strand.
GCACCACTGCTTAGATTACATACTGCAAAATCATCTGGTTTAGGACTTGGGACATAATAGGTTTCAACTCTTTCTAATTCCTAGAACTCTGATTAGCAAGGTTCAGTATCATATAGCAATTAGGGAAAAACATTATTAGTGTGTTGAAGTCTACCAGATATTACAGGGAAGATTGCAGATTTATACTTCACACTGACAGAGGGATGAAATGTAACATAGAGTGGGTAGGGAGAGTGCCAAGTAAGGGTTGAGCTAGCACAGTTTAAATGAATGCTGTTGAGTGGGGAATTGTTAGTGAGTTACCTTGAGTGGACCCTAAGAAAGAGACCTGTAATGAAGTATAGAGGTAATGATGCCAAGGAGTGCTGATGTACGGTAGTTACCAAGGTCTTGGTGTTGAGCCGCAGACATACAGCACTGGGTTTTTTTAGCGCATATATGCTTAAAAGGGGTTGCTTGGTCATAGGAATAATACATTTCAGCTTAATGATCTTGCTTAGGGATTGTTCTCCACTGTACTCTACACTGCCATCACTGTGTTATAAGATTTCCCATTTCCTGCATATTCTTGTCAGCACTGGGTATTCTCATTGATTTTTTAACTCTTTTGGTTAAGTACATGTTGTTACCATACTGTAGATTTAATTTCCACTTTTTCATATTTATTGACCATTTAGATGCTCTGTTTTGTGAGGAAGCTATTAAATATCTTACTGGTTTTCCTCTGTTTGAGGTATCAGTCCCTTTCTCACAAACTGTAGCTTCTATATATTGAAAACATCTTCCAGAGCCTGCCAGCACCCGACTGGACTAAGAGGTGAGTCTTTATCCTCATTCTCGAATACCCCAGCCCCTAGACTTTGGGCCCAGGGGCACGACCCTGCGACCCTACACCACCACCCACTGCAGTTTCAGTTTCAGGCCAGTTGGCAGGCAGACCTCCTGCACACAGGTCAGACTACCCCCATCCTCCATCAGACCCTGTAACCCAAGCCACACCTCCCCCAAATCCCACTGCAACTGTTCCCTGAGACAGAGCCTGCCAGCACCCAACTGGACTAAGAGGCCAGCTGGCAGGCAGACCTCCTGCAGACAGGTCAGATGACCACCATCTACCACAAGGTAAGACTGCAACTACTCCCTGAGACAGAGCCCACTAGTGCCAGTTGGACTAAGAGCTGTTCCCATAAAGTCCATCACTATTGACTAGACCAAGAGCTCCCACTGGATCAAGAGTATCAATCAGACCAAGAGAGGCTACTTCAGACACAGATACCACTTGCACCAAGTGGAGAAAGAGATGGGTAGACGCCAGTGCAAAAATACAGTCAACAGCATAAAAACCAATATGGCTCCATCAGAACCTACATCAGCAAGACCTGAACATCCCAACACAGAAGAAACAGAAGATATCTACCATAAAAATGACCTTAAGAAGATATTAGACATCTTAAAAGAGGAAATGAAAAATTCCCTTAAAGAAATCGAGGAAAAGTCAAACAAAAAATGGGAAGAAATCAGTAAATCCCTTGAAAGCCAAGAGAAAGCAAATTGAGGGAAACAGTTCAAGATTTCAAAAGTTAAATGGAGTCAATAAAGAAGACACAAACTGAAGTAATGCTGGAAGTTGAAAATCTGAGTAAACGAACAGGAACTACAGATGTGAAGTATAACCAATAGAATGCAGGAGATGGAAGAGCGAATCTCTGGCATTGAAGATACGGTAGAAGAAATAGATTCATCAGTCAAAGAAAACACTAAAGCCATCAAAGTCATGACCCAAAATGTCCAGGAAATTTGGGACACCATGAAAAGACCAAATCTAAGAATAATAGAGATAGAAGAAGGAGAAGAATACCAACTCAAGGGCACAGAAAATATATTCAACAAAATCATAGAAGAAAACTTTCCCAACCTAAAGAAGGAAATGCCTATAAAAATACAGGAGGGTTACAGAACACCAAATAGACTGGATCCAAAAAAGAAGTCCCCTCGCCACATAATAATCAAACCACTAAACATACAGAATAAAGAAAAAATATTTAGAGCTTCAAAGGAAAAAGGCCAAGTAACATATAAAGGCAGACCCATAAGAATAACACCTGACTTCTCAATGGAGACTCTAAAATCCAGAAGGTCTTGGACAGACATTATGCAGATACTAAGAGACCATGGATGCCAACACAGACTATTATACCCAGCAAAACTCTCAATCAGCATAGACGGAGTAAACAAAATATTCCATGATAAAACCAGATTTAAACAATATCTCTCCACAAATCCAGTCCTACAGAAAGCACTTGAAGGAAAAATCCAACCTAAGGAAGTTAGATACACCCATGAAAACGCAGGCAATAGATAGTCCCATACCAACAAATACCAAACAAGGGAAACATACAACACTATCACCAAGAAATAACAGGAATTAACAATAACTGGTCATTAGTATCCATCAATATCATTGGTCTCAATTCACCTATAAAAAGACACAGGCTAACAGAATGGATACGAAAACAAGATCCATCCATTTGCTGCATACAAGAAACACACTTCAACTTCAAAGACAGATACCACCTCAGAATAAAAGGCTGGGAAAAGACTTTACAATCAAATGGATTTAAGAAGCAAGCTGGTTGTAGCTATCCTAATATCTAATAAAATAGACTTCAAACTAAAATCAACTGAAAGAGATCAGGAAGGACACTACATATTTATCACAGGGAAAATCCGACAAGATGAAGTCTCGATTCTGAATATTTATGCCCAAATACAAGGGCACCAACATTTGAAAAAGAATCATTACTAAAGCTTAAATCGCACATCAAACCCCATATGCTAGTAGTGGGAGACTTCAACACCCAACTCTCACCAGGTCTGCCAGACAGAAACTTAACAGAAATAAGGGAACTAACAGACATTATGACTCAAATAGACTTAATAGATATCTACAGAATATTCCACCCTAACACAAAAGAATATACCTTCTTTTCAGCACCCCATGGAACTTTCTCCAAAATCAACCACATGCTTGGTCACAAAGCAAATCTCAACAGATACAAAAAAATTGAAATAACCTCCTGTGTCTTATCAGACCACCATGGTCCAGTGGTTAAGGCACTTACCATGCAAATCAAGAAAATCAAGAAGACCAGAGTTCAGACACACACACACACACACACACACACACACACACACACACACACACACGAAAAGAGACAAAGAGGAAGCCTGGAAAATTTTAAATATTCTCTATTATAATGAGTCAAAGGGAACTTATAGTAGAAAATACAATATGCTTTGTACTGAGATAATGTATATACAACATACTGAAACTTATAGGATATAAAGAAGTAAGTATAAATGTATGTATAGCCTTGCCTTGAAAAAAATACTCGTTAAAACTGAGGTCTGCAGACATGCCTGGTGGTTAAGGGCACTTACTGCTCTTCCGGAGAAGGATTTGAGTTCAGTTCCCAGCAGCCGATTGGGTGGCACACAACCACCTATAACTTCATCATCAGGGGATCTGACCCCTTCTAGATTCTGTGGCCACCAACACATGCATGCATATACATCCACACAGACACATACACGTAAAGATAAATATTTTTTAAATACTTGTACAACTTAAGGATTCACATGGAGATAAGTATAAATGATCAGTGAGGTTTTCTGAGGAATTGAAGGAAACAAGTCAAAAGAAATTAATGAAACAATAAATAGTATAAAAGATCAATTCTACATGCTGGTTTGTTTAAAAATTAATTTTATCTAGGCCAGCCTGGTCTACAGAGTTAGTTCTAGGACAGCCAGGGCTACATAAAGAAACCTATCTTGAAAAAATAAATGGATAAATAAATAGTTTTAAAATTTGTACAACTAAAAGACCTTTAGCATGTATGATCAGGTATATAGGGAAAAATAAAATAAATAAAAATAATATTTATACCTCAAACCCAAGATGTATGACCCTTTATACTTCTCACTGTGTTGGATTGATGATAAAAAGAAAATACTGTGGGTGACCTTAGATCACCCAGTATAGCAATTGCAGTACGATGTGAAATGTAAAAAATACAGAAAAATACAAAAAAAGAATCAACTCAGGAAGATACAGATAGCCTACACCCAGTCAAGAAACGGAATTAATAACCAGAAAGCCTTTCCCTTTCTTTCCACTTCCAGGAGTTACCAAGACCTACATGGTTTACAAAGAGTAAACTGTCCATCATACCTTCACACACAAGTTACCCGCAGGGGACAGAGCCTGTTTCTAAACCAGGAAGAGAGCAGCTGAGTCACTCACTGCATGAGACTCAGCAAGCCTGGACATGGAGTGCCCCAGCATATTTTTAAGAAGGAAATGGCACAGTGAACACAGGTGAAAACATGCTAAAAGAATAGTTTCACAAGGCATGTGCATAGTCTGACTCTTTACCTAACAGAGTGAAGGGAGCACTTCCCTGTGCACAGCCTCATTTTCCATCTCCGGTGCTGCCACAGGAGGGAGGGGAGGTGGTGATTGAGTTGATGACATAAAAACGTAAGTCCCCCTCAGCAAAGATCTTTTAGGAAACAGACTTAAAAGGGATATGGGATTTCCTTGATTTGATGAAGGGAAGATAATGAAAATCTTGAGGGAGCTTCATGTTTAATGGTGAAACTCAGAAGCTTTTCCATTACAATCAGAAGCAGCAGCCTGTGTTGACTGCTCCTATTAAACAAGATGCTAGTGTTTAGGCCCTTGACTGCTCCTATTAAACAAGATGCTAGTGTTTAGGCCCTGGAATAACAGATAAAATGGGAGGTTCAGCCACTGTGAGGTGCTAATGGAAATAAACTGTGTTTTGAGAGGAATTTGGGGGTGTCTTCGGCTGTGCTCATGAGACTGCAGTGTTTAGTGCAGACTTAGATTTGGAAAGGTCAGGTCAGTTGTAGTTGATGGCCTCTGTCTCACTTAGCCTCCTCTACTTAGCACCAGGAGACACACTGTTCTAGAGTGCTGGGAATACTTCTCATTTAGCAATTACGTTCAAAGATTGTACAACTAAGCTGACAAAATTATTCTAACCACCCCAAAGTGGCTTTATTGGTTTTCAAATTTGGGGAAGAAAATAAAACTATTCTAGTCTAGTTCACTGTTCAAGCTAGCAACTGTTGTAACTGCTGTTTTAGCAAAAGTGGAATGAAGTGAAGTGGTCCAAGTTAGAAAACAGATGGGAGAATTTTTTTACCATAGTAAGATCTCTTAAATTTGTATCCTAATTTAGGGTGCCTTACTCTAAATTTAAATCTGTTCAGATTTTGGATCTCTTCCCAAGGCTTTAAAGTACAGACTGTTCTGCCAGATTGAATCATAGCTTTTAATCCAGGCAACACTGAGAGATTTAGTATCAGTCATTATTTACTGGTAACCCAGGCAAAGTCCAAGCATGTGCTGTTCTGTGTGACTTGCTGCCTCCTTCCTCTGCATGGTCTGACTTTACAATTACTTTTTATGTTTTGTGATTATCTTTCCTGTTCTCCTGGGAAGCCAAGATACTCTTCTGTAGAATAGATTGAAAATGAGTAGAGAAATGAGAATCAGAGAGTCTGGGGATTTGGTTAGGAACAACATTAGAGTTACGTTGTTTTTGTATCATTTTCACATTGTTTCTCTTGTTTAAGTGTTTGGGGTTTGCTCTTAGATTCCCCTTCAATTTTCCAAGCATTCTTTTGTAGCCTGTAGTATTCTACCATGTGTATCCTGAAGCTGTTATTTTTCGCTCTCAGCTTTTTGATGAGACTAAAGGCTAACATTAAGGCAGATGCTTCCTGGTTGCTGTTACTAGGGAGATAGTGTCTGCCTCAATTTGGGTTCATAGTGTCAACCTGATAGTATGGGGCAGGTGGACATTCTGCTGACCAGCAGGTGATTGTGGGGGGTGGAGGTTGATGAAGGATGGCTATTTCTCATGACAAAATAAGTCATTCTGTGGACATGAGTGTGCAGGGTAAAACTGGCATCAGCAGATGGTGGGTCTAAGCAGTGTCTGGTTTGTGTCTCAGCTATGAGGTTTTCTGTGGTTGTCTATTTCATAGATGCCAGTTAGGACTGTCCACTAACTGCCAGTACCCACTGCCTTTTGTAGCGGACTTGTTGGCTTTTTTACAATCTATTCAGATACACTTTCATGTATGGTTTCATGTTTGCTTCATGGTAAAACAAGGTATTCAAAAGCAAAATCCATTCTTGGGGTTCACATGGTGGTAAAACATGTTAATCAAATACAATCAGATCCCTTTTCTCCAGTTCTCTACTCTCTCTGTAATTCTCTAGTATATTTAACTTTTGATCCCTATTATTGCCATTTCCTCATTAAATACTGAAAGTTCTCCCGAGTTATGATGAAAAGAAATTCCCATTGAGAATCCAACACAGAATATAGAGCTATGTAACTGTAAACAGGACTGCTGCTTTTTACTTTCCTTTGTTATAGAATTTATGTAAGCATCTATTTCAATATTTTAATTTTTGAGACAGAGTCTCAGTAGACTAGACTGCCCCAGAACTGACTATATGACTGAAGCTGGACTTGAACTCTTGATCCTCATTCCTTCCCCTCCCAAGAGGTTTAGAAAGGTTCTTTAAAATTTAAGAATAAAGAGAGGTAGAAAGTAAAGTTACTATTGCATATAGAGCAGAGTAAAAACCTCGGGGATGCTGGAGGAATCAATCCATATGCCTTGGAACACCAGACTGTACAAGAAAAGAAAATGACCATTTCACCTATCTTGTGGAAACATTGTTGTGACACCTATTTCCACAGGTTTCTCAACAGAGTCCCAGGGCTGACTTTGATTTTGCCTAATTTTGGTGTGTTCCCATCTCTGAAGCAATCATTCACTATAACTTACTAACCAGGTCTGGGTTAGATTTAGATTGGTTGGTTTGTATTTTTTTTCTCTTCTGGAGCTTATGGATGGGATTAGCTCTCCTTCAGATGGACGCAGAATAGAATAGCAAGACCAGGGTGTAAACCCCAAAAGAAGAAAGGGGTGCTGAGCAGATAAAGAATTAATACCAACTCTCTCCCCAAATCTGCTTGATAGGAAAGGGCTGCCCCTTCACCAGGAAGGCCTGGCAGTTGAGGTCCATGGCCTGATGTCCCTGCTTGTTTTTGTTTTACTGCAGGTACCTGTTTCTCAAGTTCACACTGTGCTGGACTGAGTTTGTAGACATGAAAGTCCATGTGCCCTGTGAAACAGTTGACTACATTGAAGCCAACTATGCTAAGACCTGATCGATTCCTGTCAAGACGTGGGACTGGAAGAGCTCGCCCCCAAATATGCAGCCCAGTGGGATCTGGCATATTTCTGAGTGGGATGAGGTTATCAGATGTACTGAGAATATAAAGTTATGGAGGGACATTTCCCAAAAAGAAAGCGGGTAACTGTTTAAAACATATGAGAGCCAAAGAAGATAAATGAAAAGTTTGAAGACAGAAATGTTCTAACTCGTGGGCCATCTAATTAGCTCTGCCATTCAGCATTTACTGAGGTGTTTATACACCAGGTAAAACACTAGGTTCTGGTGGACAGGCAGAGATGAATGAACAAATGCCTGCCTCTCCCTTGTCATGTCCAGTTTTCTGTTAAGGGAGTCTCCCCAACCTTCTGAAGAGCTGATGTGCATTGTGATGTATTCCATGATTCTTACAACATTAAATAATGTTTATACTGGAAAGTGAGCTCATCAGACAAAGCTAAGGAAGGGTACATTCGTTAGGAATAATTCCTTCCTGCCAGCCCTCAGGACTTAAGCTGCTGTGTTAGTGCCCCTTTTAAGATTGTGGAATATGAGTTAGTATTTTATGAGTGATTAGTCTTTGTGTCACACAGAGAAAGACAGTGGCAGACTCATTTTACAAGCAATGCCATCCACAGTTGACTTAAAGCACAGGGCAATTTATAAAGTAAGATGAGAGCCCATTTCAAGTCTTGTCAAGACGTGTATGCTTTTCTTCATATGTGAAGTGAGAAGTTGATGCCTATGTGATGCTTAAATGTCTGACGTCATAGGAACATTGTCGCTCACTGACCTGCAGTAAGTAGTTCTTAGTAATTCACTCAGTCATGCTGCCCAAAAGTTGTGATTTCACACAGCTTACTTTGCTCATTTCATTCTCAATCGCTGTTAGACTTGAAAAATAGGAGTTATTCATGAATAGTTTTCTATGTTCTGAACTTATAACTCTTCTACCCTTAATTTGAATGTTGACACTAAATACTAGTAGATATACCTCTGAGTTTTCTAAATATACCCTTTATTTATTTATCAACTGTAGCTCTGTTTCTTTAATCGATAGCCTATACACTAATTGATTTAGCATAAAGATATAACTTTTCTTCTATCCAGTATTACTTCAGGTTTCTATAATGGAGGGTTAGTGTGAACCTGATAACTTTTCCTCATTCCAGATCACTCCTTTTAAAACCTGTGTCCATCTCTAGATTTTCTTTCTGCTGAGTATAATAGTGCAAGGACTCAGACTTCCCTACTACCAAGTGCTACACCTGCTGGACCCCTTGACCTCCTTTTTCTTCTCAAAATACACTTGTGAGTAGGCTGGGTTAGCTGCACCCATCTCTGTACCTGTACTTAAGTGATGTGCTCTAAGTGAGATGTGCAGGGCAGTCTAACAAATGCTGCCTGGGAGAGGAGGTTCTCTACTCTCTGCTGCTTAGCAAGGCTCTCCCTGGCAGCTTGACAGATTTCCCTGTGGAACTATAGTTACTAAAGTGGAAACCAGAATATCTGAGGGAGTGGGCTGGCAGAAATTAAAAAACAAAAACAAACCAAAAACAACCTTGGGGGACGTTACTTGAAGTAACCACTTCCAAATTTTAAAATCACATGAAAACTCTTTGATGGATGATAAACAACAGTCTGTGAGGATACATCCTCCATGTAGGAATACTGAGTCTCATCATAGCTGTCATAATCAGATTTTCAGGAAACAAATTATAGATCATAAACAGTTCTTTTCTAGAAAATAAGTTCATATAATATGTACCCAAGTTTTAGATAGCCAACCCTAATTATATTTTTTATGCACCAGAAATATAACAGGTGATAATAGTATTCCTGAGAAAAACCTACCCTATCTGGAGAGAACTGTTTGTTCGTACTCAGTATCCAGAAGTAGGTTCACTCACATCACATTTCTTTTGAGCTCCCATCTTCTGCTAGGAGATTTCACCAACTCCTGCTCAAGTACCTCACCTGTGTCCATCTTTGGAGTTCAAAGTCTGGAAGTGTCCAGAATACAGGCAGTCTTGGCCCATGGTCAGAGGTTTTATATTCCTCCCTACACAGAAGACAGCTGAACTTCTTGTCTTCCCTCTGGTTTGGCATTAGTGTTTAAGTTCCATCCTATCTTGCAGAAAATGAAAGCCTTTCCCCCAGAACTTGAAGGTGAGGCCTGCCTCTGAAAATGATCCCATGATTCAGTCACAGTGATGCCTGTGCTTCTTAACCTTTGAACTCTGCTGAGTGTCCAGAGACCTTGGGTTAGGCGTGCCCACCACCTGTACCTGCTCAGATCATTTTTCCTTTCCTCCCTGAATAATCCAAATGTCCTCCTATATGACTACTTTCTGGTCCCATCTCCTGGCTTGTTTGAAGATACCATGTATAGTAACTTGCTTGTAGTTACATAAGCAAGGTTATCTGCAGAGAGACCCTGAGAAGCAAGTGCTTTCTCAGTTTGTAACAGCCAGCTTCTTCCCCAAGCATGGGGCACATGCCCTGCTCTTGGCTGCAGTTATTGACATCTGCCCTCCAAGATAAAATGCCACAACTGGGCGTCCCTAAGAATAACTGAGCAGTTAGAGAGCAGGCTTCCCAGATTCCCTAGCTGCAGACCCTGAAATGTGGCCCCTCTGTACTCAGTGAAACATTCATTTTAGCGCACATTTTCTCAGCCACTGAGTAATCCCAGGAAGGAGTGAGCTGAGCAAAAGAGCTGAGGCTGAGATCCAAGCATTCTGTGACTTCTAGTCTGCTGCTGTCTGCAGTCCTGAGATCGGTTCTTAGTGTGGCCTCCATGACACGTCACTCCAGTGTCTCAGTGACATTGCTTTGGGGTGTTCCTGCCATCCCCACTGAAGGCCTGAGGTGACAAAAGACACTAAGGAGGAATGTTTCTTTCTTGTCCAAAATCATTTGACTAGGACACAGAAATTGCAGGTGAGGATACACTGCCTTATTCAGAAGGTGGCATGCCAGAAGTTGCTTAGAAATAAAATGGGGGCAGGGCACTGATGAAATGGCTTAGTGGGTAAAAGCACTTGTCACCAAATCTGACAACTTGAGTTGGATCCCAGGATCCATATGGTGCATGGAGAGGACTGATTTCCACAAATGGCCTGTGGCCCCTGCCAGCATCATTCTGTGCAATGACTCACAGAACTAAAGCTTTGGAATACTTAGTCATTTACTATCTACCCTGGAGAGACATGTGGGCCTGTGGACTCTTCTTGCCCAGCATGTGTGAGGCTTGGGTCAGTACAAAGCACCAGAGTCTGAGCAGAAGGATTACCATGTTCAAGGCCAGCCTGGGCTACATAGTGAGTTTCAACCCATCCTGGGCTACTGTGTAAGACCCTGTATTGAGGAAGGAAGAAGAAGGGAAGAGAGAGAGGGAGAATGAGAATATACTCATGTCAATCATCTGTCCACACATTTATATTTTTTTTCTAAGCTAGGCAGGACTCAGCAGGGTATGTAATACTGTTTTAATTCATTTCACTTTAGAGCAAAATACTAATTGTAGTTAATTGTAGGCAAGCAGACCAATTTGGTGTTGAGACCTTTTATATAGGACCAGTAAGCAAATATAAATTTTCTGAGAAATTTGTTTCTGTACCCTCTCACCTAGGCTAGAATTTGTCACTATAATTCCTGGACCCAACCAAATAGAATTTCTCTGAGGGCCCATGAAGTCATCCAAACTTCTACTTATGAGTACCTTCACAGAAGGGAGTATATAGGAAAGCTTTGTCATATAAGGTATTCTGTCATACACTTTAAAAACTCTAAGCTCTTACAGCCTTCTGGCAATTTATTCAAAGCATGAAAACTAGTTCATGAGTTTGTTAAATGCAAACCATGTAGCTCTGTCAACATGTGTATGACTATGAACATGTATGTGAATTTTCTAGACAAAGTAATATTTTAAACATGAGATTTCAGTGTATGCATACCAGTTTACTATTTGGTTTTTTTCTTAAGGTATAGTTTATGGTACTACTGAAAACACTTTTAATATTATTACTGTGATCTGAATTTGTAATATATAACCTACTTTGGGATGATTAATAAAATGTTTTAATCTCTTGTGCTTTTTTGTGTTTTTGAAACTTGAACTAGAAATAAAAAGCTACTAGCATTCAAAACTGGTAAAATAGTAAACTTGGCACAAATACAATATTTCTAAAATTTGAGTCTGGAAACCATAGAGGTCTACACACATACCCTGGAATCCAAAATTTCTCAGTGACAAAGTCAGCCACATGACGTCTCTCATCATGCAGAATTTTGCTTATCTGCCAAATGGTATCCAGGGAAATACCCACGGTGGAGAACCATGACATAGGCAAAGAGCTCTATCTTTTATACTATGTGAGCTAAAGTCAAAATTGTAAAGAAATACCCCAGGGCACAGAGTAAAAAGTCCTAGTTTATTCAAATCCAACTATCTATAAAAGGAAATACATATATATGAAAAGAAAGAAACCAAAGAAGACCTACATAAATGGAGGTACTGTGTCAAGCATTAGAAAAGTCAAAAGATGTGAAATTTGCCCAAATTGATGTATAGATTTGGTGTGAAACTCCTACGATGATCTCAGCCATGTTTTTCTAAAAAGCCTTATTCTAAAATTCATATGATAAATTTATCTAGAGGAGCTTGAGCCATCTTGACTAGAATAGGAAAGAGTGCAGGAGACATGGTAAGTGTTAAGAGCACTAGCTACTCTTCCAGAGCTCCTGGCTTCAGATCCCAGCACCCACATGGCAGCTCACACTATCCTTAACTCCAGCTCCAGGGGACCTAACACCCTTTTCTGTTTCTGAGGGCACCAGGTATACACATGGTGCACATACAGGCAAAACAAGCACACATATTAAAGAAAAATCTTCTGAGACAAAGAGATGCGAGTCTCCTTGCATTTGAATAGGTCTGTGATCTTAGAAGGGAGGTGGTGATCCCAAGTTTGACAGTGAAATCAGTTGCTCTGTAGAGATGACAGATCTTAAATCCTTGTCTTCTCATTTGAAATCCACTGGTTTTCATGTCTGCCAATTCTTATTACTACTGGTCTGGAAACTAATTTTTTTAATTATAACTTGTATCCAACATTATTTTCAACAAGAAAATATATGTGTATGTGTATATATAATATATATACTATGTAGAATATATATATTATATAGTATATATTATATAGTATATATATTATATATACTATATACGAAAATTTGATACGAAAATTTTATGTGGTAGCAATAGCTGGTGCTTGAGTCCTCTGCAAGGAGACTGCTGTGGGTTTTCACAAAATGGTGAATACAGTCTCTTTCCAGAAGTCGAGTGTCTTAGAGATGGCATCAAAGGTGGCCTTAGTGAAGTTGTCCAATGTGTCAGTGAAGCCCCAGTCCTCAGTGCTGGTCAGCTGCATCAACTTGAATACAAGAATGAACATGGAGCCTGAGCTACTCAGGTCAGGGCTGAGGCACACCAGCAGAGAGCCACAGCAGCCTGTCACCTCACATGGTAGAGTGTGGAGTTCACCATTCTTTTTTTTTGTTTGTTTGTTTTTTTGTTTTTTTGTTTTTTCAAGACAGGGTTTCTCTGTGTAGCTTTGCGCCTTTCCTGGAACTCGCTTTGGAGACCAGACTGGCCTCAAACTCACAGAGATCCGCCTGCCACAGTCTCCCGAGTGCTGGGATTAAAGGCGTGCGCCACCACCGCCCAGCTGAGTTCACCATTCTTATCCCACCAGCCTCTGCACTGGGACAATGGAAATCTTGGCCCCATAGGAGGGTCTGAGGAGGAGCTACCTCCTCAGGGCTCTTAACACCCAGGCCAACATAACCATTGTAGACCATCATGGCTACAAAGCTGGCCAGCCCAAGTCACTTCAGCCTTGGCCTGATCATCAGAACCTCATCAAGGTACTCTCCAAGGGAAAAGTCAGTAATCACATGTTCTTGGATGGGCATAGGGAACAGGTCGATCTTCAGGGACTTGATCTTCATGTCCTAGACCACTAGACATAAGTTGGTGACTTCTTGTCTTTGGCTCTGCCTCCAAAACCCTACAGCCTTGACTCCTGTCTTGACCACTATGTCCTCTATGAAAGCTTCTGAATCATCCCAAGCATGGGCCTCTATCCTACTGCTACATGGGCATCACCCATTAGATGTTTTCCTGAACAAGAAGTGAATCCAACCCGAAAAAGAAATAAGTAAAAAACTATAGAGATTGTTGTTTCATGAAGAGGGGAAAAGGCATTAGGTGACAACTTGTAAAGGTAGATGTCAGGGTGATGATGGGTGGGGACTGAGATCCCAGAAGATGCTGGTTTGTAGAGTTGACAGCAGGTGGTGTTCGTGACTTAGAGCCCTTAGGTATGCCAAACACTGCAAACCTTGAATAAGATGTACCCACCTGGAGGGTAGCACCCTCGACACTTGCCTTCTGAGGACAGCAGTAGCCCATATTCCTCAGGCTTGTAACAGCCAATGTGAAAACTTTCCAGAGCAACAATTTCCACCATCCCCTTCTGGTTCCAGCATTATGGCCCACCCGACCCTGAGCATTGTGAAGCAGATTTCTAAGACAAGTCCTCAGCACAGTGAATCTGGATGATGGCATCCACTACGAAGGGGATTCCATCGGGTTCACACCACCTACATTCTGATCTGTGTAGTGGCTGCTGAGATGTGGTTGGTAATAGAGCCGGAGTTGTAGTCCTAGACCATGCCTTTCATATTGGTTGTTTTGTGTATTCTACTTGCTGGACCTAATTCTCAAACTATCATCCCTGTGCTGTGCCAGGCCAGCCTACTGTGTAAGCTGCTCGGTGGCCACCCTGGAGAAGTGTTTTGCATTCTCTGAACTCATCCTAGCCTGGATCCTTTAGACCATTCAGAAGGCTTACTGTAACAGGGTCCCAGACCTTAGCACAACTGACTCCATAACAGAAGCACCATTCAGCCCATAAACTCTACATGTCGACTGTACCACCTGACAAAATGAAAACAAAGACCCAATCCATCTACGTCCACAGTTATGAGAAAGTCTCTAAATGATCTAACCTCGCTTTTTGGCTTCTGTAGTTCTACTTCTGGCTAAGTGTTCCTGTTAACTAAAGATGTCAACCCAGAACATGTTTTTTTTTTTGTGCTTAAAAGCTCACCCTGAGAAAGGCTCAGTGCTACACTGGGATCCTGAACACCCAGTGTAGAATTCAGCTGGCTAATAAAGACTTTCTATTGGCTTAAACCCATGTCTGAGCAGTCTTCGCTGGTAAATACTCCACAACACTTACCACTCTAATCAGGTGGCTCATGGCATGCATCAATTTCTTGGGCAGTATCTCCAGCTCCTATTCTGAAAATGGGGACCTGGGGCCTGTACCCTCACTGTGGCTAGAGTTTTCCTGCCTGGCCCACGGTCAGGACAAATCTCTTTCACCTGCCAGTCCCACAGCCGCTCAGACCCAACCAAGTAAACACAGAGACTTATATTGCTTACAAACTGTATGGCCGTGGCAGGCTTCTTGCTAACTGTCCTTATATCTTAAATTAATCCATTTCCATAAATCTATACCTTGCCACATGGCTCGTGGCTTACCGGCATCTTTACAAGCTGCTTGTCCTGGCGGTGGCTGGCAGACAGTGACTCCCTCTGCCTTCCTGTTCTTTTAATTCTCTCTGTTAGCCCCACCTATACTTCCTGCCTAGCCACTGCCAATCAGTGTTTTATTAGCAACACATTTGCCATACAGAATTTCCCACAGCACCTCACTGCTTTTCTTCCTCCTGCAGTGCTATGTACCCCAGCAACTTTATCCTTCCCTTGTGGTCCTGGCTCATGGTGGCTCCTAAAGTCAACCCCATAGACTTCATCAGGGCCTAGGAGAAGACCCCACCTGGACCATCTACAGGCTCTCAGAGCCACCTTGACGTTACAGAGAAAGCAGGACCAGCTGGGTGCTGGTGGTAGTGTAGAAAGACCAGGTAGTTCGGCCATAGGGGTAGAATAAGACCTCCACTGGGTATCAGAGATCTTGCATAGTAAAAAGGGGTTGGGGGTGTGCTATTAGGTCAGAATGGGGAGAACATGACTGCCACCCATGTCCAGACCATCCAGCATGCTGGGCAGGGAGTCTATCTCAGCATTCAGGCTTCTGGGGTGAATGACCCCTGCTTTCTTTTGGCAGGGGGAGGCTGGGAACAGGACCAGAGAAAAGAGAAATAATACAGCTCGCAACCCCTGGGTTCCTCTCACCTCTGCCCTGAGAGAGAGACCCCATACATCCCATCCTCTACCCCAGTTCTCACATAACTTCTTATAGTGATGGTACAATTAGTTACTCTGCCCAATATTAAGTTTTACATAGAAAATTGTAAGTATAGTAAGAAGGAAAAAAAGGCAAAAAGGAAAAGTTGTAAAAGTATAAAGTATATTTAATTTATGCTATATAATTGTTATGAGCACACTTGAAATTCAGATATTTAAGTCCCACCTTAACTTTCAGTATGTACAATATTATGGGATGTGGAAACAGCACCTTTTAATAGACAATTCAGGTAAAATGGAGTTTGTATATGCAAATCCTAATTCAGTGGTGACTGTGTCATTGTAAGAGAGAGTGGGACAAGAATGACTCATAAGGAGAGTACCGCGTGTGGACAGGAAGAGGGTGTCCGTCTACAAGCCTGGAAGCGTATCCTACAGAAGGAACTAACCTGCCAACACCTTAATTTGGATTTCCAGCTCCAGAACACAGGAAATAACTACTGTTTAAGTCACCTAGTCAGTTTGGTCCTTTATCAGGGTCCTTACAATCTAATGCTGGAATCGAGACATTAGTGTTTGTAAAGGATAGACACTGATCATCCATTCAAAGCAAAACAACCCACATGAATGTGCTAAAGCTATCCTATGAAGGGAAGATGGCTTCTTCAGCAGATGGAAACCCAGCAACAATAAGACTAGCTGTTAGAGTGTTATTCTGATAAATGTAATATGAAACAACTACAATGTACACACACACACACACACACACACACACACACACACACA